>VXAY01003299.1:1057533-1189200 GCA_013399855.1 Oxyruncus cristatus | reverse complement strand
AGGTGCTCGCGTTCTCCGTTCTCGGGGGCCGAGGGCGGCACAGCCTCCCCGCGGGGCGTCCCGCCACTGGCTCCTCTGCCCGGGCGCCCATCGCTCTCCTCTGCGCGGGGCAGCCGCGCTGGCGATGCGCGCCGGCCCCTGCCTCCGCCGCCGGCTCCCCCGGCAGTGCCCCTTCCCGGGCCGCCGGCCCTTTCCCTGTTCCCTCCCGCCCGGGTGGGGTGAGGCCGGCGGGGACTGCCGATCAGAGCCGGGCGGCATCCCCGTTCCCGGGGCCCTAGCCGGGCGGCGCGTCGGGCGGGAGTCTTCTCTCGCTTCCTCTCCTCCCTGTGCTCTTCCTCTCCTCCGCCGGCCCGGCCCAGCGAGGGGGCTCAGGGCCAGGCTGGAGGCGGCGGTGGGGCGACGGCAGCCGCTCTCCGTTCCCCGGGCCGGGGCGAGAGCCCGGTGTCGCTGGCGGAGGCGGGCGAGCAGGAGGAGGCACCGGGCGGCGGCGGCGGTCGGACGGGACACCCCGGTCCACTTAAACAAGTGAGAAGTGTTGGCGTTGTTGAAACACCCTATGCTGCTGAAACAAAGACGGTGCGGTGAAAAATAAATGGTGCTGCTTCTCGGTGGTGGTGTTCCCACCGCTTTCTCTATGGAGTATCGGATCGCGGGCGCTGTTGGCAGATGGATTGTAGGGCTCGGCTCTTGTTTGACTGAGACACTAAATACAGCGGTACGGAGAGCAGCAGTGAACTCATAAGGAATTTGAATGTCCTGTTTGCAGAGAGATATTTGTCGAAGGAGCTTGTGCGTCTTTGGTTTCTGGCCTCTGAGTTGCTGAAGTAGAAAAAAATATAGAAATTTATATACTTTTTTTTCTGGTAGGTAAGTGCTACCATATGTTAAGCCACGTTTTTGGCTCAGCCGCTGCGGGGGGATGTGTAACTCACCTGACTCGTTTGTCTGCCCATTTTCTCACATTTAAGAGGTTAAATGATTACGTAGTAACTCCAGACTTGTGTGAAGATCTTTATGTATACCAGGTATTTTTTGAATTGTTCTGTGTGCCCTGTAATGCCAATACAGGCTTAGTGCCTGTTGTTGGCTCTTTGCTGGTGAACCTATCTGACTGCTACTTCTTTTAACATTGTGTTTATTTTATACTAATAGGGGAATTATTTAGGAAAAAAAATAATTCAAAACAACAAACCAACACCAGAAACAGCTGCTTAATGACTGTACAACAGTCGTGTTGGTTTTGGTTTGGGTTTTTTTAAACTTTCGAAACTGCTCAAGGTGTGAGTGTCTTCATTAGCACATATTCCCCCCAGGAATTCTTTTAAGTATGAAGAAATGTTTTTCATCTGTTGGTTTGTGTAGTTTGTGTGGGAAAAACAAGTTTTGTGACTTGCTTTAAGCCTTCGGGTGGGTTCTTCATAAGCTAATAGCTTGGTATTGTAATGCAATAACATCTGATCACTTCGGGGTGGAGGAAGTACTGGATTTGTTGCAAGCCATCTTCCATCTCTTTGCAAAAGTCCTGACCATTTCACCCAGTAAGTGTAAATAGTTGATAAAAGTTGCTTCACAGAACCACAAGTTACTGCCTAGCCTCTCTTAAGTTCAGCCCGCGTGCTTCAGGGCGTATGTGCTCTACACAGAATTATAAAATGGTTTGGATTGGAAGCAGCCCTGGAGAGCATGTAGTTCCAACCTTGCTGCTGTGGGCAGGGACACGTTTCAGTAGACCAGGTTGCTCAAAGTCCCTTCCAACCTGGCTTTGAATGCTTCCAGGGATGGGATATCTACCGCCTCCCTGGCAAATCTGTGCCAGTGTCTCACCACTCTCCCAATACGAACCCCTGAGACATGCCACTCATCACTGCTTTAGTCACCTGGACATTGAACCGCTGACCACAACCATCCAGTGACCACCCACGTTTAATGAGAACTCTTAGTGTTTTAAGAAGAGAGTGATAATGTAGAGTTTGAGATTTTAGTGGAACTTTGGGAAGCTAATATTTAAAAGGTGAATTCCTTCATGTTCAGTTTTCAGGTTTTTGGGGAAATACTAACATATTATGCAGGAAAGGAAGTTGTTTCCTTTTTTTTTTTTTTTGTTAAGATCATAAGATGAATTGGTACTATGCAAAAATACCTGTCTGTATACAGATTATTTTGTAGCCTGAAGATTAGATGTCCATTAGATGAATCCACAGCAGACACAGAGTACATGTTCTTAAAGGTTTGAATTGTTCAAAGAGAATTTGTTATTCAAATAGAACTTAGGTTCTGGTTTTTAAACCAGCAGTCCCAGTGAAGTGAGGGGATTGACATATGAGTGCTGTGGCTGCAAGTCTTTCTACTTATATTGGCAGTCAGTATCTCCACGAACCATAGTATAAGAGATATATATGTTCAGTTCTAGGTTTTTCACTAAAATATGCTGAGAATGTATAGGATCTAAGGCATAATTAATGTAAATCTCCATGTTTTATTTGCCAGTGGCCAGCTGCACAACCATGTGACAACCTTTTGGCTGTCAACAGTACTGGAATTATTGTAATTGTTTTGCAGTTTAGAATGATCCCTCTGAGAAGTCACACATTGATCTCAAACCAAGATTGTACGTAAATTCTCAGGAAAAATATCGTTTACATTAGTGTCAGATATCTGAGAGTCCTGCAGTGAGACCATGAGATGGGCGAGCAAAACTAGCAGCTTGATGCTGCTGCGCTTTGCCTCTCAATACTCTTGAAAATTGTCCGCTAATCTGTCATAAGTTATGTTCTCTTTTACTGCATTAGGTTTCCCTAGTGAGCAAAATCACATGCCCTGGGCTGGAGAAATGGTGAGTGGGCTGGAGCAGCCTGGCAGGTGAGCTCACCTGTCTTGTAAATTTTTGTGGTTCCTGATACTATCTAGGCCTAAAGTTCAGTGACGTGAGAACACGACAGAATGGTGACAAGGAAGTAACTTTAAACTGGTATTGCTACTTGAAACCTCATTTCTTAGCATTTCTTAGCGTAAGCATCTGCAGATTATGACTAGATGCTCCTAGCTTCCTGCTTCATCATCTAAAATTCTGTGTTTAATCATGAACCCAAGCATAGCTTCCTCATGCTTTTTCTATGGGTATATGTGTCCCAAGAGGACTTTAGGATTTTTTTTTCTTAAAAGGAATATGTTTCTGGATAATTGTCGTTCTAAATCCACACTATAATTTGTTTCCATCTACTTGCATTTGGGTATTATCCACAAATTTAAAAATCTTATCTTTCTTCAGTAGCAAAAGTCGTTGGTGACTTATTAAACGGTATTTTACCCAGGCTTCCTGAAATTGAGTCACACTAAACTTTTCACAGGGCATTAACAATAGGTACTCTTTTGGAATTATTCAACTGTTTTTGTTCCCCACATACAGTACCATATTTTTGTGATACAAAGATAGTTTGTATCTTCATTTGCAGACTAAAGCTGTAATTTAGCATTTTATATCTCTTGTTGGCCTCATACATCCTCAGTGCCAAGAGGATATGGAACAGACTTTGTGGAAGAGAGGAGAAATTTTGGAAGACTTATCAGGACAGAGGGAGCTGCTGGAGTTAACTCTGCACTGCATTCCATGTGCACCACTGTTGAGTCAGTTTTAATGGCAGAAAGTTGCACAATGTGTTTATATGAACAAACACATGCTAGTTCTCATGACAGTCCAGTTAAAATCTAATTTACATTGAAATACAATACACAGTCTCCCCTCTAGTTATATGACTTGCTTTCTTGTGACTGGCTGACTTCCTTCACTTCTCCCACCCTTTCTCCAGTTGTCTTTTCTCTGTGGAAAAAGTAACTATCTCCTAGTAGCAAAGATTTTTTGTTTTTTCTTCGTCTGTTTTGGTATCATCAGTTAGTTGAGTCATCATTTCACAAACATTTAAGCTGGTATAAGCTAGTATTGCTGCTGCTAGAAAGCTGTTGACCTACTCCCAGGCATTAGTTATGCTTTAAGATCAGCCTGGATATTCTTGAGTTGAATAGGTGAGCTGGTTGAGGCAACTGCCATGGCTGGCTGTGTGCTTGCTGGTGAGCTGAACATCAGTGACACCTGAATGGTTTTGGAAAGGCATTTACTGAGGGATGCCACTTCTCAAATTAGTTCTTCTTGGATATGGCTTATGTTTTTGATACTGATTTTGATACTGTACCCAGCCAAGGTGTAGATTATGGTTCTTTAGTTTAATATCGTCATGCTTAGAAACCAGTCTAGAAACTGCAGATTTTGGGGCTGTCTTGTATGTCTTCAGTAGGAAGAAGTGAGTCACTTGAACTGTTAAGGATTGTGTCACTGACTGATTTCCTCTCCGTTTCCAAGCATCTTCCACCTTGTCACTCACAAATGATGGCCAGACCAGTGCTGATATGGACCAGGAGTAATGACTTGCCTATACCACAGGAGTACTGAATGCCTCACGCAACATGGAGGTTATCAGTCACCAGCAGCAATCTCATATGTGCAGTGTGATCCCACTGTGCAGTGCCCTGTAGGCATAGCATGGTCCTTGTGTATGTTGAGCCTGCTGTGCTGCTGCTGCGCCTTCTCCCCAGAGCTGATGTGCGATGCTTTCTCTGCTGGGTGCACCGCTTGGCTAGTGACCTGCTCTTTTAATCCTGCAAAGGGCCAAAGCCCTGCCAGATGCTGCCTCACATGGGAGATGAATGGATGAGGATGGGCTCTGTGCTGTGAGCAGTGGCTGTCAACAGGGAGTATTTTCCCCTGAGTCGTACCCAGCTTCCTAGTGAGATCAGCTCGCTATTTAGCAAAGGTTAAAACTCCTTTCCAATATGCAGCCTGAGATCATGCTGAGCTTTTGTTAAAGAAGCTTAAATGCTTGGTAGTATAGATTTGGTTTTGTGCTTGTTTTTTTTTTCTACAGTGTGTGAAGATGTCCCTTGTTACTATTAGTAGGCTTAATCCTCTCTGCCTTGCAAAGTATATAGAACCTCTGTGCCTCACCATGTCTGCAGTCTCAGTGTGCAGCTCTGTGATGGGTGTGGTGGTCTGTGCAGTAAATGAATCTTATTGAAAAGGTGCTCGTCTCGTTCTGACATCTGAAAGCTACTATCTACAGTCTTACTGTACTTGGGGAGAAGAATAGTGCAGAGGAGCTGATTAGTTCTCCTGCAGTAAATCTGGAACTATAGAGGAAGTAATTGTAATGCTCCTTTCCTCTTCTGATTTCTTGCTTCCTCAATAAATTTATTTAAAATGGACCTCAGTGTAAAGGGATGTGCTGTAACCATAGCTTCAAGTAAATTTATGTAGTGGTCATGTGTGGTTCTACCAAATTCCCAGTACAAAAGAGAGATGGAACTCCTGGATTGGGTCCGGAGGTGGGCACCAGAGATAGTCAAGGAACTGGAGAATCTGTCTTACAAGGATAGGCTGAGGGAATTGAGCCTCTTCAGCCTCCAGAAGAGATGACTGAGACGTGACCTAATCAATGTCTATAAGTACCTGAAGGTGTAGACATGGCCATGAGGATGGAGCGAGGCTCGTCTTGGTGGTGCTGAGCAATAGGACAAGAGGCAGCAGTCAGAAACTGATGCACAGAAAGTTCCACCTGAATATGTTGAAGAATTTCTTTATTGTTTGGGTGACCAAGCACTGTAATCACAGAATCAAGTAGGTTGGAAAAGACCTCTGAGATCACAGAGTCCGACCTGTGACCTATGACTGTGTTGTCAAATAGACAATGGCACTAAGTGCCACATCCAGTCTTTTCTTAAACACCTTCAGGGATGCTGACTTCACCACCTCTCTGGGGAGCCTATTCCAACGTCCAGCCACTCTTTCTATGAAGAACTTAATTCTAATGTCCAACCTAAACATCCCCTGGTGGAGCTTAAGACTGTGCCCTCTTGTCCTGCTGCTGTTGCCTGGGAGAAGAGACCAACACCCACCTGGCTACAACCTCCTTTCAAGTAGTTGTTGAGAGTGATAAGGTCTCCCCTAAACCTCCTCTTCTCCAGGCTAAACAACAGATTGCTCAGGGAGGTTGTGCAGTCTCCCTCACTGGAGATACTCAGGAACTGTCTGGATATAATCCTGTGTCATGTGCTCTAGGAGACCTTCCTTGAGCAGGGAGGTCAGACCAGGTGACCACTGTGGTCCCTTCCAACCTTAGTCATTCTGTGATTTTTGAAGTCATAGTAATTATGTGTATGATTATTGTTGTTCAGGCACATACCTTTTGGTGTGGTAGTTCTGTTGAGATTTGCTGTATGGGGCAGGATAAGATGCGTGGTAGTGATATGTTATTCTAATAACAGGCTTGGTATTTTTGTTGATACAAAGATGTGAAAGCTGTTGTACATTTGAAACATCTACTAGATTCTGGCATCATCTTGTTTCAAGTGAGACCTGGTGATTCTACGGATTAATGTCTTGCAAAGCTTTATTTACTCCTTCCTGTTGAGGAAAAACTGAACAGACTGTGCTGTCTTATAAAATCAAGGTGGTAACTTTTTTTCCTAAAAAAACATGACAGAAAACAAATCGGTAGTTTTGAACTTTTGAACAGGTAGTATTTACAGCAGTGCTTCAATTATGAAATAGTTTATTCATCATTTGGCACAAGAAAATGTTAAACCTCACTTTCTTATATCTTTATTGTGAGATTTATGTACTTCTCTGTGATGAAGTTGGGAAGTAAGTTTGTAAATGAGGTTCAGCAAATTGTTCTTGAGGATTTTATTTATCTGAACTCCAAAATGTGATATTATCCAACTCTATGAAATATAGAGGTAAGATTCTCTTTAATAGGTATGTCAGCAGCAATGGTATGGTTTACTTTACCACATATAAATTATATGTTTTTTAGGGACCGTAAATCCCGTTTTTAACTATATGAACCAGTAAATTTTGTGTAATACTTGAGAAGTCTTCAAAGTATGGATTGGGTGCTTATAAGGTTGGGTGGTTGGTTTTGTTTGTTTGTTTTTTGTTTGGAGTTTTTTTGTTGTTGGTTTCTTTTCTTGAATTGGTTTGGTTTTGTTGTTTTAATTGCTAAAGGAATGTGAACTGAGTTTCATGTGGGAAGACTGCCTTAGTACTTTTATCTTGGGCTTCCCAGGATTCAGAAGAATTTTTCAGTGTTCGAGACTGACTAGTTCATGTGTTGTGTGAAAGTACTGGCTTGATGCCATTAGCAAAAGCTGGCATGGTCAGTGATCTGATGTGCAATTTGGGAAACATTTGTTTTGCACATCAGGTGTGAAAACGCTCTAGCACAATGCTGCTTCTTGTATTTGTTGTCCTAGAAGTGAAACCACCTAGCAGTATTTGCAACATAGGACATGCAACAGTAGCTGAATTACCTGTTTCTAATTTTGGAATAAGCTTGGGTTTAATTTCCTAAATTTGTGTTCATTCATTTGGAGTAGATACAATTTGATAGAAGTAAAATAAAATCTCGTTTTAACAGGCAAACTCTTGGGATCTAATTCAGTTGTCTGGAATATCAACCTGAATCTTTATGTGTATGTAGAAGAATACAATTCAGGTGGTATAATTTTTGTAAGGAATTAATCATTATACTTCATGGTAGCATATGTCGCAAAGGAGAAAATACATATTCCTGAGTCTTGAAGTTGTTCTGTGTGGACAAACCTTTTGCCTGTATGGAGTTCTGCCATAACCACAAAGATTTCATATGGCTGTAGGAGTGCTGCCTGTAGGAAACAACTACTTGGGTCACAGCCTGTGTTACCAGAAGACACAAATGGTGCATGATTATACAATAAAATTGGGCTGCACTATTTACTTTTTTAAGATGTAATTCTTTTCTATGTGTGTCCTTCACTAGTTTCTAATTAAATGAATTTGGTAAACATGGTGGAAAAACTATTCATAGTCTAGCAGAAGAGTAAGCAATGTGGATAAGAAAATACATCCTGTGTTTGAATAAAATTATCATATTAGAAGCCTAGATACCCACTCAAATTTAGTGTTAGAATGATTTTGAATGTCTGAGCTGTTTGGTCCGTGGCTTATAATTCAGGTTGACACAACTGCTGGTTTAAAACCAGAATTCACATAAAAATAACTAATGCTGTCCTTGACGTGTCTAATTCATTGTGTAATCTTGAGTAAAAAACCACCACTACTCTGAACTGCTTGAAAACAACAGACTGAAATATCTTATCAATGGACGCTGAATCACTCAAAATGTTGTTTCATTGATTGTATTTTACCAGATATGAAAAGCTAAATTTTTTTGGTTCGTTTTTTTTTTTGCTGTTCTCTGACAGGAATAAAATGCATCTGACAGGAATAAAATGCATCTGCTAATCATTGAAGAAGGCAGTTTGTGGTGAAAAAGAAACCAAAAACAACAACCAATGTCCTAATCTACTAATGTCTTGGAAATAAAAATAAAAGCTCAAGCCTTTCTTTTTTTCTTTTTCTTTTCTTTTTTTCTTTTCTTTTTTTTTTTTTGGTACTGAGTAATTTTGAATGCTTGTCTAATTCTAGTACGGTGTATGCTGTTCATATTAACAAATAGTACCAATAGTAAATGCAGACAAAAACAAGTGTAACATTACATAAGCTGTGTCAGGGGAGGTTTAGGTTAGATATTAGAAAGAAATTCTTTACAGAGAGAGTAATCAGCCATTGGAATGGGCTGCCCAGGGAAGTGGTGGATTCTCCATCCCTGGAGGTTTTCAAGATGAGGCTGGACATGGCACTTAATGCCATAGTCTAGTAACCGCGGTGGTGTTGGATCAAGGGTTGGACTTGATGATATCAGAGGTCCTTTCCAACCAGTCTGATTCTATGATTCTATGATTATTTAAGCCTGTTTGAAAGTATTTAGTGCAGAGCATCTCAGGCTGATACAGATTTAGTGTTACATAGTCTGGGTACCAATTTTCATATAATGGTGTGGAAAAACAGTGTTAATATTGAAGGGGGCATTAACTCACACCTTGTAGACTACCTGTGTTAAGAAAAACTGTCTCTGATATTTTATCAGATTGTTATGATGATTTACAGCCTCCTTTTATATTTTTTGTTTATCTTTATAGGTGGAAGGTTGTTTTCAATATTATAAATACAAACAAGTAAGCAGCAACCAGGGAATACTGAGAACAGTTGATCTCAGCATATTTTGTTACAAAGTATGTATTATAAAATAGATATGTAAAATGACTTATGTATTTAAAATACATATTTAAAATTATACTTTGAATAGATAGTATTTTAAAAAAATAAATATATTTTAAAATGACACGTTAAAGATAAGAGGTAAAGGTGTCTGATCCTTACTTCCCTCACTTTCACAGTTTCTTGCAAAGCAGACTTGATTCTTTTATCCCTTAGTTGATTTATTTAGGTCATGTAATTCTTACCTAGATTCTTCTATTTGGGGATTATGCATTAAGATAGACAAGAAAAAACTGCACATGGGTCTCAGATAAAAGTCAAGGCAGCACATAGAGCAAAGTATTTTTTGTTTGTTTAGGCAGAGCAGAGTAGCTGCCTTTTTTTTTTTTCATACACAGCACTCCTGATGGTGCAGCTCACCATGAGCATTTACATTTTCATGGCAGTACGACATTGTTGACCTCCATATTAGAGAGCTGCTATTATCTCTTGAATCCTGTTCTTATTTACTGCTGTCTATTCTGCTGCACTCAATGTCCATTTTGGAGTGTATTACTTTTTTAAAATTTTTATTAAATATCGTTGTTGATTTTGGGACCTCTTTGTAATCAGCTAAGGTCAGCATTCAAAATTAGCTTGACCTTCTAAATTCTTGCCTCTCATCTTTGCTTGGTTTTGTGTGCCCATTTTGTAAATATAATCTCTGCATGTTATGATATTGCTAATGGAAATGCTGTTACCTGAGAATGAAATAGACTAATCTGCATGTTTCATTATTATCTTTAAAAACATTAGTTACAACCGTATTTGAAAAACGCTTTTAAAAATAAGTGCATCGCAAGTGGCCACAGCTTTCTTCACGGTAAGTAGGACAGAGGCTGTGTGACGTGTGTCCCATAGCACCATCTCTGGACAAGAGTGTCAGGAAAGCCTGATGAAGAATTGACCAAATTTAGTTGCATTCAGCTTGGGACTGAAATCTGGATTTCATTCAGTAGTGCGTCAGTGTGGCAGTATTAATAAGTACTGTTTGTGTGTATTTTGTCAATTACCTCAATGCGGTTTCCTCTTGCACCATGATTCTAAGAGGTAGACGTGCTTGATGATGATCCTATTAACACAAGAACCTAGAAAGAACTCAATCTTTTTATTATCTAATGAAACATTATTATAGGCTCGTAATTTTCCTAAATTAAGTTATATTATAAGCTTCCTCTGTGAAGTACCTAGCAGGTTTCCCTCAAGAGACACAGGTTGCTTTTAAAAGCAGGTATCTGCTGCTCCACTGATTGAAGGTATGGATAAAAATATGTGGAGTAGCTCTGTGGACTTATCTGCCAGATTTGTTGTATTTGTGTTGAGTATGTCATCCCACACAAGTTAATGAACAAGTGGGGCAAAGTGGGGGGGAAAGCCGTTTGTTTTTTTCTCTCGCTTTTAATTCTATTGTAAACTGCTGTTTTCTTTGCCCAATGCATAGCATCTTGGGGATTGTCTGGAGTAGCTTTGGCACCAGAAGTTTCAACATCTGAATATTGCCCCTGCCTTGGAACAAAATACAGTGCATAAAGATGGATGGAGTTGGAACAAAAGCAATCAGTAACCTTAGCTCCCAATTGTCTTTCCACATTTCCACTCTATAGCAGTTTGCATCTAGAATAAATAACCCTTTTCTGCATGGATAGACATGCAGTTCTGTGCAGGGAACTGGGCAAATTCAAGAACCTTTAACTTGTTTTCTCTCATTCAGGTTCTTTTAAGGACAGCTTCTCATTTCAAGGCACATTCTGCTGCACTTGAGGGATTTTTTGGTTTCTTTCCACTGCCCAAGTTTTAGACCTTGACTGATAAGCCTCCTAAGTTCTGTGCCAAGAAAACACCCTGAAGAAAAAGATCTGTGTTTGAGTCATGCAGTATAATGCTTCTCAAAACCATCCATTTTACTTTGCAACTTAGAGATGTTGGTTGCTTCTATTGCCTGTTCTGTGGTGCTCTCTTTGGCTTTTGCGTCTGTATAGGGCCCTTCTGTGCTCATTGGGGTACTGCCTGTCAACCCTGCTGCGTCTTCTGCCTCAGTCTCTGACTAATAAGTGATAAATGTCGGCCTTGTTGTACTGCCTGACAGAGAATAATTATGTAGTAATAAAGCGATTATTGGTATTACTCAACATTCATAAGTAAAGATCATATTTAGGTTCTAATTCTGCTGCCCCTTTTTGTTGGAATCTTATGCTGAACAAGAGAAAAATAGTGTTTGGGTTATTTTGGCCCATTTCTGAAGTGTCAAAGGAATGTTATTGGTATTGGTTTTATGGACCTGAGTTTGCATCAAGCTCAGTTGTGATCCTATGTTCTTTGTTTTTAAATGATCCTAAGATGGGCACTATTAGAAAATCCAAATCCATTTTTTAATCAGTTCTCTAATTTCAGTTGTGGGGTCTAATACCAAAGATGGGGAGTAATGGTCTTTAAGCATTCATAGGAGCTGTCCTGTTTTATTCCTGTTCTGTCTTGAAATAATAAAAAAACCCCTCTAAGGTAATATGGTGCAGGGAAAGCACGTGACATCCGTAAATTATTCTCCTGCAGCTGCAAAGTGCTGTGCAATGCTTACCTGTACTGTAGCATTGCTGTATTTATCCTGTAGATCAAAACCCATGATATTTTGATATACTGTAATTTAGAAAAAGGATCTCTAAATCACTTTTGAAATTCCTTTCAAGATGACACATGGCATACTCATTTTTCCTTTTCCTAAATCAAAAACATTTCACTCTTTAAAAAAAAAACAAAACAAACCATATTCTCTGTTGTATGTTTTTTGATGGCAAGAAATAACAATCGTTGAAATGGGTGGAAGGAGATGTTGGGATAAAGGCAGTCAAGACTGGATCGCGATTGTTTCACTTAGATTCTGCTTTCTGGGTTTTTTTGTATTTTTACTTTCATGCTTTGAATTAATGATGTGTGTTTGTTTAGAATAAAACAGAGTAGGAAACTTTATTTTTTTATGAGTGCAGCCTTAAAACAAGCTTGTAGTTGTACAAACTACAGACAGTGTTTATTTTAACACCGATATATTTCTGGGGGTGGGGAGAGGAAGGAGTCTAGAATAATTCTGTTCACAGACTTCGAAATAAAATGAGTTTATCTGCCTTTTTATAAGACAGATAAATACTAGTCTTTCACTGAAAGAAGATGTTATATGTGGATATAAATTTAATGGATACATGATCTCCATAATATGCTATGAGATTTCCCTTATAGTACAGCATTAGCACTCAAAAACGTCTGCTTTTCAAACTTTGTTGATACATATTTTCAAATTCTTATATAGTAGAAATAAATGTTTCTATATTTGCATTTGTTTTTTCCCCTTTATTTCTCTGCTGGCCATTTTCTTGGAAACTTGAAGCAATAGAGCACAATGAGTCTTTGTCAGAGAGGATCTGGACACAAATCACTGAACTTGAGGATACTGAACTAAGTGAAGGCAAAAGTTTGTCTGCATAATATCGTTGTTTGTGTGTGGGGGGGTTGTGGTGTTTTTGTTTTTTGGGTTTTTTTTTTGTTTTTTTTTTTATCCCTAGCATAAACCATGAAAACTATGGGGGGGTTTTAGTGCTTGTCTCCGAATTATTTGCATTTCTAACAACAGTATTTTTTCAAACAATTTTAAAGATAATGTTTTTGATGTTGTTCAAAATCATGGCATAGGACTTCAGACCATTAGGGATGCTGTGGCTTTTGTGATGGGGGGTCTGAGCAGCTACTTGGATTAGAGTGATAGCTGATTACATGTTTTCAAATGTGCCTTAGTGTAGATGGGAAACTTGAGCCAGATGTCCAAGCTCAGTGCAGTGTGGGCCCACCAAGGCTGAGCATGACCAGAGTGCAGAGTGCAGATTTGGCACAGCCCAGAGGCACAGCATCACTTGAGGAGGAGGTGATAGTCTTTGAGCAGAGCCTGTGGAGTTTTGACTCTGTGTGTTGGCAAGCTCTTCTCAAGAAGAAGCTTTTGGATACTTACACAGTGTTTGCTCATAGAGAGTGATTTTCCGTTTATTCTAAAATGGTTTAAGTACTAAGTTTGGTGCTTCTGTCATCATTGACCATCATGTTAGTCTTCTGGATGTAACTATGAGTGAGTGTTGTTACATTTCTGTAAAACATAGATTAAAGTATTGAAATTACCTTCTTTCAGTTCTACTGAGTGCAGTTTATGCAATATCCTAAAGGCCAAAATGCTTAAATCTTTTCTCTCTAAAGCATAGTTTGCTGGTATGTTGCCAAATAACAACTTGTATCCAGAAGTTGGTTGGACTTCCAAAGCAGTGCATATGGAGTTGTTGACTTCTATTACATAGCTTTTGGAAATTAAAGACTGCTTAGGTAGAGCATTGGTAAATATTTATGTCAGAAATTGAAGGACTGAAAGTTTAACTGAATTCGTAGCAGATTTGATGACATTGATTTAATGGTTTTTTGCAGAACAGTTGTTTCATGGGGTAGCAAGTGAAAGCAAGACATCAGAGATCAATCTTAAATCTTCCTTTTACTGTGCGTGTTAAGATATAGGTATTCAGAACAATTATTCATTTTATTGACTAGAAAATCTATGGGATTTTTTCTGTTAACTCGTCACAAATGTGCTTATTTGGCTGTAATTACAATGATGTGTTGTTTTTTTCCTGTAGGTGGCTATTTTTAATGCAATAGTGTCATTAGCTGGCTGAAGACTAAACATGAGAATAGCAGGTAAGCACACTCGGTAAAATCAGACTTTGGTCACTTGTGTAACAACTGCTATGGACAATATTAATAAGTTGTGGCAATAAAGTTTTAAAGTCATAGAATACCATGTTGAAGAGACCTTCCTTGGCAAAAGCACAGTCTAGACAAGATGGTTGTCTAGACCATCTGTGAAAAGGGGTGATTTTCTCAAATGCTTAGTGTTTGATTAGTCTGTCAGCAGCCCAGGAAAGCCAAGATCATTGTGCCTGCCCAGTGTCCCATTACGGGGACCCTTAACTGAACTTCCTTTATGTTTAGGTGGAGCTTGAGTGACTCTAGTCATACATGCTTTTGTAACTGGTGTAAAATTCTCTCGCTTTGCTCTTAAAGATGCAGTCAGTAAAATACAGAGCACCAATAGCGGGTGATCAAAAAAAATAAAATATAGAACACCACTGGGAGGTGGTCATACCTTGGAGGTGGGCAATCTTGGGATGGAGGTGTGTGTTAATATTATAGTTAAGCTTTAATGAACAAAGTTGATCTGAGGAGAGAGATTTCACCATGGTAGTTGGCTCAGCATCAGGACGTCTTTCCTATCTCCCTTGGTTGACAGGTGCTATGAGGTTTATCAGCTGCAAAGTGCCAGCGAGTTCCACTACCTGCAGATATTTCCACAGAACCTGGCTATGGTGTTTCCACTCTGCTCCACCTGCCATTTCATTCCCCTTAGCATGGGCTCAAGGTTGTAGACTGTGTGTGGCAGGGGAATCATTGTGGGTTAGGTTGTTAAGCATGCTTATGGCATTCCATCCAGGGAGTAGCAGCTGCATTTTTACCCTATGATTTCCATAGCATTGTAACTTCTGTTTGAAAGCGAATATAACTTCCTCTAATTGGACCTGCACCCATCTTTCTGCAGTGGCCCAGCTTCCTTTCCAGCCAAATCTTAAAAATGCCCAACACTGGGGAATCCACAACTTCCGTGGGGAAATTATTTCAATGACTGATTGTTCTCATTGTGAAAATTTTTTCTTGTGTCCAGTTGGAATCTCCCCCAGAGTAACTTGTACCCATCACCACTCATGTTTTCCATGTGACTCCTGGTAAAAAGGGAATCTGCATCTTCTTATAGCCACCCTTGAAATACTGAAATATGATGCTAAGGTCTTTCCTAAGCCTTCTTTTCTCAGGGCTGAACAAACCCAGCAGTCTCATCTACATCCTCAAACCCAGCATCCTCATCTATCAGGCTTCCCAGTCCTTTGATCATCTCTGTGTTGGGCCTTCTCCAGACTGTCCATGTCTTTTTTATTATTATTATTTTTAATAACAGGGACCAAAACTGGAGACATTATTACAAGTGTAGCCTGACAAGTGCTGAGCAGAGCAGGATAATGATTTATTTATCTCTCTTTGCTGGTGATGCTGTTGTTAACCCAACCCAGCATCCTGTTGGCTTCTTTGCCACAGCAGCAGCAGCACACTGTTCCCTCATATTGAGCTTGTTGTCCACCAGGATTTCCAGCTGCCTTTCCACAGAACTGCCCTCCAGCTGGGTAGATCGCAGCTTCTTCAGTCCTGGATTATGTTTTCTGAGGTGGAAGACCTTGCACTTGTCCTTGTTTGTTCTGGTTAGCTCACTCTTCCAGCTGATCCAGGTCTTCTTGCAAGGTGTCTCCCTCTTGAAGTCACCACTCCTCACTCAGTTTGGTATCCTCATCAAACTTTGTCAGGATTCACTTCACTTAACTGGTGTAACAGGTATTGCTGTTCCATTTGATTGTATTGTTTAATGAAACTAATTTTGGAATTTATGATGGTCAAAGAACAAACAGCTGACTAAAATGCTAAAAGCAGCTGATTTGCAGTGAGTGGTCAAGGTGCCATGACTTGATGTATTTATTTAGGCTGCTATTTCTGTAAGATGATGAAGAAATTAGGAAATGGCCAGTGGTTGTTATAAGCCATTTCTTCTCTGCCTCACACCCCAACCAAAAGTGCTATGTGTTGTTATAAGCGTCTGAAACTTCCTGAAGGTTACTGGGAGTTTGAAACCTATAAAAGTCTTTTCATAAAGGTAAGTTACTGCAGTACAGGGTTTGAGAAACTAATTTTATTTGACAGAAGGTGTAGTGGCTGTGAAAATAAGATCTTTGCCAATATAATGTTACAAGAAAACATTATTTTAGACATTTTGTTGCAGTAGAATAGCCTGTGTAGCAATGGAACAGTTTTGAGCTTCTAGTGCATTGCACTTTTATCAATGGTTGTAGTGTAATTTTGCAGAAGGAGCAACTCTTGCCTCATCTATGAGAAACAGATGCCATCTGTTCCAAGACCTGTGTGAAATTTGTCCTCATTTTTGTCACTACTCTTGAGTTTATTTTATTAACTACAATATGTGTAACTGGGAGCAACCTGCTAAAGTAAATCCGGTAACTGGAAAAATGCTGCAATTTTTAGATGGCTAATTCAGCTGGAAAATTACTTTCCAAACTTTTTTTTTTTATATATTTTCCTTCCATCTAACTACTTTTTTTTACTAGAAACCATAGGCAAAGAAGACATGGCAGTTTATATAGAGTGTTTCACCTGTAGCAAATGGACCAGTTTTGGTTCAAATGCTAAAAGAATCTTCTTGGAGAAGGGAGGAAGTGCTTGCAGTTCAGTTGAAAGGCTCAGGATGTAGATCTGAGGGAATGGTTAGTCCGCAGACTGAGCTCTTGTTCGCCTCACATAATATATACTGAAACAGCATGCTCTCCAAGAGCCACTTGCTAGATGACACATTCCAAAATCTGGTACCATCTTGTGGTTTTAGGCAGTGTTGCTTTGAAAACCTTTTCCCCACTTCTTAACGTATGTTCAAATCATCTGTTTTCTCCAGTGCTTATATGTGGTTCTCTTCCCTTCAAGTGCAGTGATCTTTGGAGTTCCAGCATAATATTTTTAAATTAAGTTTGCATCTGTGTTCTCTTACATCATAGTGTGTATGTGCTCACACACGAAAAAAAGAAAGAGCAACTACAGGCAAAAACCTCTTGTATCTCTTCATCTTTCTTTTCTGTTTTTATCCCCTTATCTTTTTTTAGCCTTCTGGAAGGGTTGATTAGCCTCTCTCATGCTTCTGAAGGCTGAGTAATCTGTCTATTTTAAGGTTTTCTGAACAGCCCATCACAGAAGCAGTCTGAGATGTGCAGGAATACATAAGTTTTTTTCTGAAGGATTTATTTGGCTGGCAATCTGAGAAACTGGAGCGTGCTTTAAGGTTGCTTCTTCCAACCAGTTTGACATCCTGCAGAGAGATAGGAAGAAAAGGTGTTGAGATGCCTTCTCACCTAACTTCTACTCTCAGTCAGTATTCTACAATAAGATAAATGGATGTAAAAATGTATTTCAAATTATGCTAAAAATGGCGAGGTTCATGGCAGTGCCCCATACATTCAAGTTTCCATTTCAGATATAAGTTGCTATGGTTGTGTGCTTCCAGCTCTTCTCTGAGGAGATAGTCTACTCAGAGTTGGAGAAAGTTTGGCTTTAAAACTTTGAGATACCCAGGGCTTCAGTATATTAAAAAGGGGAGGGGAGAGGTACTGCTTTTTCTTACTTTTTAAAATAGCTCTTTTGAGCCATCAAACTTGCTTTTGAAGGTCATTAATTTAAGTTTGTTGAAAAATTTTTTCTTGTTGGCTGGTGATTTTGTGGTGGTTTCCTTTTTTTAATATAATACTCAGAGCTGACTGACCATAGCAGCCAAGCTACAGTATGTTCACAGATCCCTAATCAGTCTCAGTCTTGGCCATACATTAAAATAGAGGTAGCTCAATTTGAGGAGGGGAGGGGGTGGGAAGCACAGTATTTGTGAACAGGGAGGAACCAGGTACTGGTGGCTAAGAACAGGGAAGTGGAACGAGAGAGGTGGGAATTTCACGTTTGGACAACTGCCAGGTAGATCAGCATTAGTTCGTCTTGTCAAACTGAATTTTCATGGAAATGTCTTTGGTTTCTCCTGGCTTCTGAGCTGAGTTGGTGGACTGTGGTGTCAGGCAAGCATGAAGCAGGAGAAAGCTAAGAGCAGAGTATGTATTTGGTATGGTAACCTGATGGACTGGTGCAGTTACATGCTACATTATAATGTCCATTCTTTTCAGGTTAATTCTGTTTAGTAAGTCCCCAAATAATCATATTGTTTCTGAGTTCCCCATAATGTAATCTGATACACAATTCTCATGTTGTCAGTTTTGGTGAACTAATGTTACCATTTGCAGATAAATTTTTGGAACTGTTCTTTGTTTCCTAACAGGTGCTGCAAAGTTGGTAGTTGTCATAGCAATATTTTTATTGACATTTTATGTCATATCTCAAGTGTTTGAAATAAAAATGGATGCAAACTTAGGACACATATTTGGTAAGTGGTGACTTTCTCTGTACATCTATTAATATTTGCTTGAGCTGTAATCAAGAACATCATTTTGCTTTAAGCTTGACTTAGGCTCTTACACTTAAGAATTCTGTGTTTATTTTTAATATGCATACTTGTTATTTTATATATTTAATATATAATGTGTGTATTAAATTATTTTCTGTATGAAATGTTTAACATACTATCTTAAGTGCATCAGTTTGATTCTTTTGCTTGCCAGGTATACATCATTTTACCTGCTTTTTTTGTTTACTGGTACTTACATTCTTAGTGTAGAGTTGCAAACTAGGTGACCTGAACGGAAGCCTGTGCTTTGCACTACTACTGCTAAAGAGATTCAGAATTTGGTTTGGGTGGGCTTTTTTGCTTGCACAGGTACACTACCATGTTAAGTTGAATGTGCAGTAATCAAAACGTTTCAGATGTGCCCAGGTTCTACACAGAGAAGGATTAGCAGTTGAGGTGTCATAAAATTCAGAGTCTGTTTTGAGCCAACATTATCTTTAAAGGTGCTTTTTATTACTAAAAAAACACCAAAGAATTTTAGGTACATGGGTAGAGTTTATGTTCATTAACTCTGGATTACTGCAGTGTGAGCCAACATCTGAACCAGCCAGCAGAGATATCTAATAACCATTGAAGAGACAGAGGTATGTGCATGATGAGGTCAGTTGTGTCTCTTCTTGTCCCAAGAGAGGGAGTCACAAATGGCTGGGTTGAAATACACCTCAATTGCAGGCTTCCAGTGTGAAGTGAAAGGAACCCCAGCCTCGTGAAGCTGTAAGAGGGGAATTCATTTCACTTTAGTGCCCACACCTCCCTAAATCCTTGGAAGTTTTGTATCTGCATGGATCTTTGTGTTAATCAGAGAGTAATAAATTAAGGCAGTGTTCTGAATGGGTTTCCTGATCATTCTTCTACTGTCTAAAAGTTGTTTTTTATTGGAGCGTAGTATTCACGTGTATTTGATACTTCATTTCAACGAACCTGTTTTTATAGGGGTACAGAAAGATTTTATACAGGATATTTTATAGCAGATGACACTTTATTAGTAACATCTTGTAACATTTTCCTATTTCATTTTAGCTAGATCAGCATTGGATGCAGCTGCACGCTGTGAGTATTCATATGCATGTATTACTGCTGTGACTTGCTTTTGTTAGTAACAGAAAGACTGTGGAATTTTCATAGTTAAGGAAGTCTTAATTAGACTTTAAATGCAATCAGAAACTAATTTTCTTCTTTTCCTGATTTTTTTTTTTCCCTTAATTTCTGGTAAAGTCTTTTTTTTAGTTTTGCTTGTGTTTCGATGACAGTGCCAGAGCAAGCAGCAGGGTGACAACAAGAAGTTAGAATAATGAGGTACTTCAGAAATCTAGATTATTTTAAGCTGCTGTGCAACTACAGATGTGATACTCTTTGCCTTTGCTCTTTTCCTTGAATTCCTTCAGAAAAGTAACTGACGTTATTTGTCTGTTAGCCTACCTATGGTGTTGTCTCTAAAATCTTGTTTTACTTCCCTTTGAAAGCTACAAAACCTCCAAGATACAAATGTGGGATCTCCAAAGCTTGTCCTGAAAAGCATTTTGCATTCAAAATGTCAAGTGGAGCAGCGAATGTAGTTGGACCTAAAATTTGTGTAGAGGATAATGTGTAAGTATTCTTACTGTTGTCTCAATGTATCTCTTTCCAATACTGTCTTAGATCACTTTACACATAAAATCAATAACTTAAATTAGGTATTGTTTTGCCAACAGTCTGACCATATGAAAAAATTACATTGCATTATAACTTTATCTCTGAAACATACTTAATGCTCTGCAGGAAATGCAGAAATATATGTTATTTTAATACATGCAAGACAGTTTGCACTTGTTTCAGGTTTACAGACTGAAGGGTTAGACTGTGTCAAATCAGGTGCACACTTGCTTCTAAGTAACTTGTCCTTATGCCTCTAATAGTAATTCAGTGAATTACTGTATTGTCTTTTTCAAGTCATCTTTTAAACTGTGTTTCCACAGTACCAATGTCAGAACATATTTTGCACTTCTTTTTAAAAGTTGACTTCAAAAGGGAAATAGTATTTTAACAGCTGGTATTTAACTGTGCTGATAGTTACTAAAGTTAATAAACTTAAAATAATTGTGAAATGAGGGAAAAAACTACTTGAGGCACAGTTTGGTTTTAAGTCCTCCATTTTTAATATTGACATTTTTGATAGTATGATCAATAATACTGCATCTGGAGTATTTAACTGCATACCTTTCAGTAATCCCTCTAACGGGAAAAATAATATTTATTTTTAGACTGTTTTTTGCTCTTAGGTGGTTCCTCCTCATTGTCACCCAGAGTGTGCAGCTTCCTATTAACATTACCTATCGATTTTGCAGGTTACATGTCAGGAAAGACATGATGTTAGTGTTGTCATATTTTTTTAATATCAGTCACACTTAAAACCTTTGCCTTCCATTTGCATTTAAACTACTTCAGTTTAGCTGTTTATCAGCCCACATTATGTTAGCACAGAGAAACATGTACAGCAGTTGGTGCCAATGAATGAGTAAATGTCAACACTGTGAACAAAAGAACCTCACACAATATAGTAAATAGGATAATTAATCTATAAGACAATAAAACATATTGGTTGACATTTTCCATCACTTTACTCTCTGAAGTAACTGTAAGACTAGTCTCAAATGATCTTAAAGAGAAGACTGTCTTTAGCACTAACTCTGGCATTCCACTCTGAGGCTGACTTAGCTCAAGCTTGTTCGCTTGAGTCAGTTTGCAGCAGAGCATCACAGTGTAGTTGGGGAGCACGTGTGAAGAAAGCACGAGCTCACCTTGGCACATACTAACTACAAGCTGCTAGGTTTTGGTTTCGATTCTTATCAGTGACTTATTTTGTGACCTTGGACAGGCTTACCTAATCTCTGGGTGAGGTATTTTTGTTGGTGTTACAAAACTTGTTACCATCTCATTCTGATTGCTTAATATAGGAAGCTTAATATCTGTGGAGACTTAAGCTGATTCAGTGATTAAAAGTTTTGGGAATTGTAAGTAATATTTTAATTTGGGGACTGTAGGGTTATTTTGTTTGGGTTTTTTGACTTTTTTATTTTTTTAATGTATCACTTACTGGTTAACTAAGAAGAGATTGTTATTCCTGTCCAAAAAAAAAAGTAAGAAATCTTCTACTGGATATTTTACTGAAGAAAGTGATGAAAAGAAAGTAGTTTCTGGCAAACGTTCTCTATTCTGTTAGTACTAGGGTACACTTCAGTGCACAGCGATTGGATTTTAAAGTTCAGTTTCCCTTGGCAAAAATCTTTGTACTTTGCTTCAAAGGACGACTTGTCATGTCTGTTTAAATGTCCACCAGAAAATTTGATTTTTATATCATCTCCTGCTTTGCTCATAAGAGGTCTTATTTCTCTTTCAAAAGCTCTCATAACTTGTTGATTGTAGATTCCTGGAAGAATTGTAAAATTGATGAAGGGCTGCCCTCCTGTGAGAAGCTGTTGCACTGCAGCCTGTTATGTTTGTGATGGTGCACAAGCTGTCTCAAGTGTTTAAAGTAGTATATCAGAACTCTGGAAAAAAAACTTATTTCCTCTTCAGTAGGTGTTTTATTAGAGATATTTTGTGAACTCATTCCTGCAAAGTTTTTTTTCTGGTTACTTTGTATTCTTCTTCATACTTCCAAGACAAGAAAGCGGGAACAAGTTTTCGTGATTTGTGAATGATATTTACAGAGTAGGTTTTTCCCTATACATTAAATGTAAGGATATCACTCAGTTTATGAAAACACTAAAGGTGCTGATACAATTCAGAACACATGTAATTTCTTAATCTTTATTTATATAGATATTTTAATGTGAAACAGGAATTCTGCTGTATAGAAGTTCAGTTATAGCCTTGTTCTATATTAGGAGGACATAATTCAAATTAGGAAAAAAATACTGGACTCATCATCAAAATATTATTGTAGTTGCCACGTCATGAGATTTTTAGAAGGGGTGATATTTACTTCTTTACCAGCAACTTCTCCATGCAGTTTTACTTCCTCTGTTAAGAAGCCAGTCGCATGATTGTGCTACGGTAACCTGATATCAGAATGTTGCACTAAATTCCTTTAATAACTAGTAATTTTTTTATTCATAGTTGCAGGATTTTTTGTTGTCTGAATCCATTGTAACTTTATGGATGTGTGGAATTTCAGTGTCTAGTCACCTCAGTATTAGATATTTTTGGACTGTTATTTATTTACAGAGAATTTTTGATTAAAATGAAAGGCAATTCTTATTTTTTGTAAATTAAATGTCCACTAAATCTTGTATGAGGAAAGGAGTGTGTTCAGAACTTCACTGCCTTCTTGCATTTATTTTCCAGTGTTTATTTGCCATATGTTTTTCCTATTTAGAACAGATGCTCAGACATGACATGAAAATCTTATTTCTTGATGTTATGCTGTAATGTGAGTTCAGTTAGCTTTTAAACTCATTAACACATAATTGTTTATCATGTGCTTACAACAAAAAAAACCCTTAAAATGTTGACCATGTGACTGTGCCAAGCTCCTCAAATTAATAGTTGTTTCAGGCTCTTTAACTGCAAGGTATTTTTTAAAAAAACTAATAACACTACTTATTGTGACATTTTTAATATACAGACACACTTTGAAACAAAGATGATTAAGCAATCAAATCCATACAACTGGAGATAATTATGTTGTTCTCAATTCAGTGGTGCCATAAGAGCACACAGATTAGTTCAAGGAGGTTTTGCTTCCTTTAAGTACTCGTGAACATGTGGTCTTTTAACTACGTAACTTCTAGAGTTTGATCCGATTTAAAAACCAGAAATATTTCACATCAGAAAATTTTCCTATTAAAAAATAAAAATATTTATTTTGTTTCAGTTTAATGAGTGGAGTTAAAAATAATGTTGGCAGAGGAATAAATGTGGCCTTGGTCAATGGTAAGTGGCATTTTAAGTCAGCAAATTATCTTCATTTTTAAATTGTTTCCGAAATTTACGGGGAAAAAATAAGGGATGATGAAAGGCAAGCAGCATGAAAAAAGGAAGCCTTCAGCTTATTTATACTGAGATAATGTCAGATCTTGGCACTGATACCTTTTTGTTACAAAGTAGAAAAACTCAGTGCGTTTTTGTTTCTAAAAATGAGCTGTAAAAATAGCAACACCGGAGTGCTGTGGTGACATCAGATAAATTCCCAGGGCACAGCAAGGTGGAAAAAGACATGAGATGCATCCTACTTCTTTTGCCCTTGTGTGTTGCCACCACTAATAAAACTGTAGCCTAAATTCTTCTGTTGCTCCGTTTTCAGTGAAACTTCTTTAACAATTTTGTTACTATATGGAAAGACTGGCTATATTTGTAGCTAGTCTCTTGTCCTGATCTCTATATTTGGTCTATAGATCTTGTCACTAAATACATCATGTTATGTAATTTTGTTCAGGGTTCTTAATTTTCATTAAAACCAAACAAATTTAACTGTGTGTTACCTTGAAAGCTGAACTGAATGTCAGTACTGGCAGATTTGTCCTTAATGTGTAGGAAACAATTCCTTGTAGCACTGAGATAGCACTTTGTCAATTCACTGTAATATAAATTCATGGGTTTTTTTGATTGTACTTAGGTTTACATCATCTAAAGCATGACTTGAACAATACTTGCCTAAACCTACGCTGCTTTCCTAAATTGTCTTAATCTGTTCAAAACCAAAATGCCTATCTTTGTATTTTATAGCTCCAGTCTTTCTCTCTCTTCCAAACTTTAAATGAATGTATATATTAAAAAATATATTAAATAGNCCTATCTTTGTATTTTATAGCTCCAGTCTTTCTCTCTTCCAAACTTTAAATGAATGTATATATTAAAAAATATATTAAATAGATTAAATATATTAAAATATATTTCTATTAAAAATATAAATATATTTAAAAAGTCTACCTTCCATCAAATACTGCCTTTGTAGACTGCATAATAAAAAAAAGGTAATGAGATATTGTCCACTTTTTTCTGTCTATTCTGGATATTTAAATTTACTAACAATTTCCAGCCTATAGCGAAACATGCAGTGTAATTTTAATCTTCCTCACTTTGCATGTGGCACTAAAGGCAGTCTATAGCTGTACTGTCTATTTTTGCAAAACCAACTTTAAAAAAGGCTGTGTATGTACTGAATACTCTGTATTTGTTTTAGAGGATGTGGATGCTCAAAGACCCATCCAACCTGGCCTTCAAGACTTTATGGATCATCTCACCTTTTTTCCTGCACCTTTTCACAGACTACTGTTTAAGGAACAATTTTAATAAAAGTTAAGAGTTAGCATTTATATATGTCTTCTGCAGCCCTTTTCTCTGAAAGAGTCAGTAGTAACAGGAGTGTTGGACATGTGTTCTGTAAGAGAATTTTGGTTATATTTGATGACACCAAATGTTTCTTTTTCTCTTTCCCTCCAGGTAAAACAGGAGAACCATTAGATACTAAGTTCTTTGACATGTGGGGAGGAGGTAGGTGCAGTTATACTGGTCAGAGAGAAAAAACAAATGTGCTTTTTTCCCTTCTCCTTCTCCAGACTCCATTTGTGTGGTAAACACAGGATAATTAAGGGAGTGCTTCACCTCTACCTTTGTAATTGTGAGGAGAGTGCAACTTACACAAATAGCTGAGGTGGAAGGAAAGGGTATGGTTAATAAAAGAGACTTGTTCTCCAGAGTAGTTCTCACTAGTGGTTATGTCTTTACACAATATGTATGAAACTCTTTCTATAGATAAGAGTTCTCTGATGCATTTTAGCTTTCTCTCACACAGCATCTTTTTATAAATGCTAAGTACATGTAAAAGTATTCTTAAAAGTAAAATCTTCCCAGAAAGACATTGCAGATGTTTAAGTATAGGATTGTGGCTTGTTATTAAAGAGTTTTGTGTTCTCTTTCTTTTCAGATGTGGCACCATTTATTGAATTTCTGAAGTCCATCCAGGATGGAACAATAGTGTTAATGGCAACATACGATGATGGTGCAACGAAGTATGTAATTCATTTTAAATAGCAAGTGTTGCTTTAAACTTTTAAATGCTGGTTTATACTGAAAAAAAAAATACATGCCTTTTCATGCAATCACTTTTGATAAGGATTTGTTTTACCAAGATGACAGATTTGAAACTATACTTTGTTTATTAGTTTTATAATGCTGACATGATTTGGGAACAACAAAGATCAAATTAAAACTAAGCAGATGTGTGTACATACTTACTTAGAGGGCTGTTAGATGTATACTTCTGTGAGAAACAAAAATAAATTAGATATTATTAGCAGAAATATCATGAGTGTTTGTTTCTGAAGACCCTGTAGGTAACTTAAAGGAAGAAATAAAGAGCTACTATTTGGAGATTTTGGAATGATAAGTTATCCTACAGAATTGTTTTCCCTTCTATACTGAAATTAGCCTACTTGGGCCTACAGGCACTGAACTGTGCTGTGGGGCAGCAGTCTGAATTTTGAATTAACTGATCCAAGCGGATAAGAACCTTTTTTCATTTATTCAGGTCATTCTTCTAGTCTAAAATAGCTTTCACTTTATCTAGACTTCAGCTTGAGCCTGCAAACTGTATTTACTTTAAAGGTTGACTTTTTTAGTTGCTTGGAGAATTGCTAACATGACTTGAGATATATGTATAAATTCTCATAGGAGAGGGTTCTTGGCTTTTGTTGGTGTACTAATAGGTTTGTATCCTGGTTCCTTGAGATTACAGTATGAAAGAGCAGCGCTCATTGCATCAGGTGGTGTTAGAACTGGCCTTATCTGATTTTGAAAGATAGATCTTGCCCAATATTTACTGACTTAAACTATATTTAATCAGATTAAAGATGACTGGTGCACTGAGCAATGAAAACTCTAAGGGCATATATTCTATTCACATACTGAACTTGTGTTTTGCTCAAGGCTTAACGAGGAAGCACGGAAACTGATTGCTGAACTGGGAAGCACATCAATTACCAACCTTGGCTTCAGAGACAACTGGGTCTTCTGCGGTGGAAAAGGAATTAAGACAAAAAGTCCATTTGAACAGGTCTGTGATTCTTTAACTTACTGGAACTTAACAGCTTGCATTAATAAAGGCGTAGCAGGTTTTATAAATGCCATGCATTTATTCGGGATGACTATCTATTGCAGTAGTGGCACACAGTGTTATTTTCAAATTTTTTCCTTGAGTAGCCTCCTCCTTTTAAACATAACAAAAAGATTCTTTGGTGACTCATAGATCAGAAGAAAATCTTACATGGGGTAGATCTTAATATGCCAATAACTAGATCATTTATCTTCTTAATGAATCAAATTAAACTGAACAAAATTTACTGCCTAGTGCTTGTATTTTAGATGTACCCACAATGGTGAACTTCCAACAGATAAGTGGTAGTTAGGGTGTTGGTGTTCCCAGCTGTTAGCTTTGCTCTTCTCTCAAATTATTGCTGCTACAGCAAAATTTGTGAAATAGAGTATGTTCCCATGCTTTAGCTGTTAAAATTCACTATGTATCAATGTTGCCTTTAATTAGTGGTAAAAGCAGCTTTGAACTAGAAGAGGAAGGAAGGTGCATTTTCATTTGCCAGCTTTGCCAGGGAATGGAAACCAGTGCAGAAGCAGTGGCAAACTCTTGGAGGCAGTAGTGTCTTACCTGACTGCAGATTGTTGCTTTGTGGTGGTTGATGCTTCAATGCAGTTGGTCTTTCCTTGGTTGTCTCTCTTCCTAAACAAACATCCATAGTAAAATTTAAAAATCTTTTCCTAGTGTGGCTTAACTGTTTTTAGCATGCACTTGTCTGAGCAAGTTACATTAAGTGGTGAATACTGAGAGATTGTTATATATGATATGAAGGACAAGAGGCTAATAGTGATGTTTTCTCTTTGTCCATAGCCTGAAAATAAGTAAACGTCTTAAAGCTGTGAGTTAAAGCGAAAGGATAAATGACTTCACATTAACAGCAGATTGATGTTTTCCATTTATAGCATATAAAGAATAACAAGGACACAAACAAGTATGAAGGCTGGCCAGAAGTTGTCGAGATGGAAGGCTGTATCCCTCAGAAGCAAGACTAAATGGAAACAAAAGGAAAGGATAAAGAATATGGAAGAAAATGCACTTTCTGCTATTATTAGAGAGAGGGCTATGAAGGAGACTGCACTGTAAATAATATTTTTAAAGCATGCAGCCATCTTGTCAGTGTGTGCATGAGCACTGACATTTTGAATATTGGGATTATTTATTGCTAACACACATAGAAATTCTCTTTGTAAATATGTCCAAAATAAAAGAAACATCAAATCATTTCTATGCAGGTTTCTTAAAAGCACAGTATTTAGTTTTGCCTGTGGTAAATAATATCTTATAGATAACTGGCTAATAAATTACATATATGGACAATAAATAGATCCTGACAAATGTACTGTCTTCTTAACAGTGCAGTGTTGCTGTGACTATGTAAACTTAATGGAATATTGTAGATTTTAGTGATAAATTAATGAGGAGCTTTAATTTTTTTTTTATCCTCTGCCTTTTTAATGGCAGCATCACTTTTTATTAAAGCTATTTGGTTACTCTGATACCACATGCTCCAAAAATTTTTGTAGTCCCCCATGAAAACGGAATAATCAGCAAAGGAAGAATACGTGATTGTGTAACACAGGTATGCCATGAAAAGCACAATAAATTTTTTTTTTTATCTTTAGGGGATGAACAAAAGTAACTATATAAATAGTGTGTGTGTGATATTTAAAACAGGCTTGGAGGAATTTGTACTTGAAAGTTTTACTTTATGGAAGAGACTTGGCATGTTAAACAGCAGTACTGTGACTAATTGGTTCAGTTTTTATTGCAATTCTTGTAGTGCTGCTTAACCATTGATTTTCTCTATGGCTATTCAGCTATAGTGGCTGGTCACACAGTAAAAATGCTTAATGGAATAGCTTCCTCTTTCAGTTCTAACATCAGAATTAGATTTCACATCCCAAAGAGCCTGTTGGAAAGCAGTCTGCTTTCTAGCGAGAGTTGTTTCAGGGTACACAGTTGTGATCCTTTACCACCCATGTTACTTCTAATGTGGGCTGGGGCAATCTCTTCTTCCAGTGAAATATTAAGAGCATTGTGTCTTGGGTTATGCAAATTGTTGCTTGTAAACTTAACTGACAATGCTTCCTTCAGCCTTTTTTTTTTTTTAATGGAAAAAAAATGAACCAAGTTTAAGTGGCCTTATTCTGTAGCTTATATCAGAGCTGTGAGACCTTGCTCTCTTTGTAAATTTCTGTTTAAGTAGGGCCAGCTTGAACTTTTCCTGAAACTAAGTAAGGTATAACTGATGGTGTCTGTATTCACAAATTAAGGGCTGACACAGAATTGGCTGTAATCTCGTGGGGCTTTGTGCCATGAGTTTTGGTATATTCTGCATAAACTTCAAGCTAGTACCATGGGGCAAAAAACACAAAGGATTTTTCAGGAACCCACAGTGAGTTTAACACAGAGGCATTAGAAATACTATTATTGTTGATATTTTCTGAGACAAATTCTGTGCACTAAAAATTTCAAGCAATATTGAGAATTACCTTGTAAGACAAATAAATAACCTCTGATACCAGAGTAAAACTGGATTCTGAGTTGTTCTCTATGTTTAACTAGCCTGTTAAATAACATGGGTTTCCATCAATTTTAATGTAGAACAGCAGTAAACACACCTGACACACTAAAACTGCTTTTGTTAAATCTTTCAGATTTTCCTGTATAGAAGGACGTGTCAAAATTATGTATGTTTTTTCATCAATGTGACCCCCCCTGTTCTAATGAATTTGAAATTCTATTTCATAACATTAGACTGTTGTGGAAAACAAGTTGCATAAGTCCTGGAATTTTTACAGACATACAGTTTTGTTGGTGTATATGCCACTATTGGCTACGCTGCTGTCCAGAGTAATATCAAAATAATTTTGAAGTTACTTGGCAGGGGCTTAAGAGAAAAAAAAAAATTTTGGCTGCATTAATAGTTTCTCTGGACTACTTTTGTCTTCATTTTTTTTGCTTTTAATATCAATGAATATTTCATCTTTCAAATTAAAAAGTTCAGATTTCCTCTACAGAATTAAATGGAGAGGAAATTAGACAAAGGCAGCTCTCTTTTAGCCCTTGTATCTTTTAAATTTGTGCCTTTCTTAGCAATGCCAATTGAGTAAATATATTGTGATTCTCTTAACCTCCTAAAGTTGTACCCGCAACAAATGTTTTAAACAATGGATTTTAAAGCAATAAAATGGTAGGATTATTTTTGTATCTTCTGAAATAATTTGATTCTTACTCTTATTCTCTAACCCACATCCTCGCAGGTGTATGGTATCACATTTAATAAGACTTCTGTCAAATATATGAAAGTTGTACTGGAGTGGCCACACAAATGTGGTCTCCTTGCTCTTGTCCATTGTCACCGTCTGTTGACTTATTGCAGGATCTGGTCATGCCATCTCTGCCTTCGGTGGCCAAGTTACAGTATCCTGCTGTTGAGGGGAACTTTCTGAATGTTAAGGAGTGAGACTTTCTGACGACCTGTCTGCGTTTCATTTGAGTTGCCAAGCACAAAGATTACTGTTCTGGCCTCTCTGGTCTCCCACAGCTGATGGTAGGAAGTCGTCTGTTGCAAAGATGAAGGGCGTTTTGTACCTGTGTGTGACAAAGCTCCAGGATGTGCATTTTCTTACACAAGATGATGGGAACATTTGCAGCATCTTGCAGACTTGATAACAGAGCAGTGAGGGAAGAGTAAGGTTGTGGGGGATGTCTACCTCAAAAAGAAGAACTGTGAGAAAAGATAGGGGAGGACACAAGAAGGTTGTAACTTGATTTTCACCAAGGAACACCCAGTTGGGATTTAAGCCACCTGAAGCTGACTTGATTGTAAACTGCAGCTCTCAATTATTATACTAGTGGTGCTTTATATGGATTAACAGGAGTTTTAAGAAAGAAGCTGAAGAGGGGTCTCTGCTATGATGTACCCTGTGGACCTTTCCTAGTTTTCATGATCCAGCTTTTTTTTTCCTGTTTCCTCTGGAAACAGCAGACCCTTTTACAGCCTCAGTTTCCTGAGTGCTAGTTTGGAAAAAGCTTCATTTTGCTCAGCATGCTTTGCTTTCCAGATGTCTTACTGTAGCACTTAGTTTCCTCAAACATTGACGTGACTACTAATTGCTTGATGTGTATGTAATGTCTCCTAAACTGTTTGGATTTTCTGCAGTCTGAGAGTTTTTCAAGAATATGTGTATTAATAAAATAAGAGGCCAGGTGGATAATTTCAGAAGGGGAAATAATATTCCAAGTCAGCACTACAAGTAAGTGTTGACTGACTTGCCTGTGTAAGGGTGGGAAGGGCTTCTGTACTTCACTAACTGGCTTGGGACATGGCTAAGGTGGATACCAAGCAAGGGACGTTTTCTTGATAAAATCCTCTTCAGTTTTATGGTTGTAAGGTCATAACCTAGCCTTAATACAAGGGATCTGGCCAAGAAGATTGAAGAAACCTGTAAGGTTGGATGGGAACTTTGACGCCGAAATAGGAAAGTGCAAGAACAGCTCTTGACTTGTTCGGTGATATCACGAGGTGGCAGTGGCTCCTGATGCTGTACAAGGGATCCAAGGGACCCTGCTTCTCATACTCGGAGCAATGTTCCAAAAGGACACAAACACCTGAGCTCAGCTACATCCTCCTTCTGCCTCCCTGGGAGTGAAAGAATAAAGAATGGCAAGAGAGAATGTGCTCTACTGCAGATGTTTCATGACATTTCTGCTAAACTAGCTAAAAGCTACTTTTAGTTCCTCCTTGCTGCGTCTCTGGTTAGGCCTTTCACTCTTACAAAAAAGATCTAAAACATCCTTAATAGACTGAGGTTAAAACAGGTTCCTCAGATATCTCTTCCTATGCTTAAGTATCCATCTAGGTAGGTTGGCTCATGTGCCATCCAGATTTTCTTTGCTGAAAATTAACAGTTTTTTGCAAGTCAAAAGTTGATGATTCTACTTAGATATCTTTTACATTCTTCCTGGCCCTATCTTTTCCTTTCTAGAACATACAACCCAGTTTCTTTAATCTTGCATTTAAATTGCTATAATCTGTAAATCTGTAATCACCCATTCCATCAGAAAGGTCTGTTCCTTTCTTAGGGTGTTGTCCATAGCAGGATATAGCTACAGGGTCATGAAAAAAAGGCACTCCCAGCTGAGGAGGAATCATGTCTTCTCTTTGAGCTTGATGGATGGCAGTGGAAGAGAGTGCTGTCTTCTGTGGAATGTAGTCTGCAAAGGTTTTTTCCAACCAAATGCTGCAGCAATCTTCTCCGACTAATTGTCTTTCTCAGCTTTGAATATTTCAGCATTGTTTTTATCAGTACAGCCTCGTGTTCTCAGATCCTGTCAGCTGAATCATCCCATTGGAAAACTTGCTGGATAGTGTCTTGATTTATGGCTTTTTTATCTTAGTCCTCGTAGATGCCTTGAAAGCACCTAACTCACCATGTAAATAACTGGACCTTGTATAAGTTTTGTAATGTATTAGTAAATAAAATTAGTATCATCTGGTTTTTATCCTTTATGCAGATAGGAAAACTTTGTTTCAGGGCGTTAAAATATATATGGAGAGAGGAGATCAGTATGGAGCACTGTAATAGTCCAGCTACATTGTCTACTATGTAAAATGCACAGAAATCGTTCCATCCTATGGGAAATTTCTGATCCCTGGAGACAGCCCAAAGCAGATAATTAATTCTGTTCCTCTTGCTGATTTTGCATTAGAGAGCAAGAGGTTTTGAGTGTTTCTTAGCATTGCATTTATGGGACAATCAGCAAACAGCAGGGGAAAAAAAAAAGTTGAATTCAACTAATGTTTGAAGGTTATTTACATGGTTGAAATTGTGTTATGCCAAATAGGATCTCAGCACAGCATACGATGCTGTTCTGTCTTGACTTCGTGGTGTTTAGTCCTGGGCAAGCAGGGCTTTTTGATCCGGTTACTTGCTGTTGTACTGCCATAAAATCATTGATCAATGGAAAATGTGCCTGCCCTGACGCATTAACCTTTCTTACTGTACATGGTTTGCTTGTTTCCCTGAGAGGGCTCCTATGTTAGCATGTTGTGAGGGATCCTAAAACTTCGGCAGGAGCTGCTTGAGCATTGGGTAATTCCAAAAGTTTAGTTCTACCTAGATTTCTTGCATAGAAATCCCTGAAATTGGTTTATTTTGCTAACTGCTTTTTTTCCAGAACTTTTGTCATTCTCTCCATTCGTGCTGTGTGGGTTTTGGTTTTGTTGGTTGGTTTTATGTTAAAACCCAGGAGTTTTCAATGCACATGAAGTGTGAAACAATAGTTGGACAATACTCTAAGGCAGGCAGCACAGTCAAGGAGTTACAACTCCTGGTCACCTCCCTGAGTTCTTACTGTCATGCCCTCGCTGCAGTTTTCTGCTCCAAGCAGAGCCAAATCTATTGTGCAGTGTTTCTATGAACCATACTGTTTAAACCAATCAACGAGCTGTGGTTCAGGGAGTAGGAAGCCTGAGCTCAGCCAACCTGGGAGGCAAAGCTAGCCTGCCATGAAACTACAGCCTACAGCTCCAAAATCAGCATCTATAAAACTTAACAACAAAAAACAAATGGCACATCTTAAACTGGAATTGGGTAGTATCTCACTTTGTGTTCTTCTGCACATTGATTCTCTTAATGATCCTCTAAAATCTCAGTATGTTTAATGTCAAAACAGGATTTAGTACATACTGAGACTCAATGGAGTGTCAAATTAATTTCTTAGATTATGGGGCAGATTGGCCCATGCTAAAGAATGGGACATTTTTCCAGTTTGTGCTACTGACATAAGGCACAATGCACTTTTAGCACAAAGGGTAAATCATCATTCACAGAAATAATACTGTAGTATGTTTTGTAACCCTCAGTATAGTGTTGAGATTCTCCAGAAAACAGAAATGCTCATGAAATGTGTTTCACTCTGCTCCACAATCAAATACAAATTTTCAGGGCTTTGGGGAAAATGATTATAGAAGTCTTACCCAATCAAGTTTCAGCTTTTTAATTAAGGCATCCAGATACACAAATAACTTGATTTTTTTTTTTTTTTTTAAAAAAAGGATGGTAAGCTTATGATTGTTGAAGTATTAAGAAGAAAAATGTGCAGGTCATTTAAAATACACTTCGTTGTAATAAACATAGCAAGGCTGAGAGGAAGAGGAAATGGCCAAACCCTGAGATGGGCTCTTATCTTTCAGCCCATGACAAGCTGTATTCCTGCTAGCAGGCACAGGTTCAGCAGAAGTATTTTCAAGGCATGTGGCACTACCCTGCAATGAATCACTCATTTTCCTGTTCAGTTAGTGTCTCTAAACTCCACGTGTGTCTGTCTTTACACTCCTAAATGCTTTATTTGGTTACACGTCTTTGGTGTGCAAAAAAGTTACAGCTCCCATCCACTGAAGGCCACCCATTTATGGTCAACCCTGCCAACCAATTCCAGCCTCGACCAGGGGTATCACCAGTCAGTGTTCCCTGCTAGCTGTGAAATGCATTGCAGTCTTGTGTTCCTATCTGCCACCACACTTCCAGCGCTGCAGAGGTGACACAGTGGCCAGAGAGGAATAATTCACATTTCATTCTCTGCTGAGTAAACCATTAATTATTTAACAGAACTACCACTGAAATTACACAGTTGTTGATCCAGTTTAACAGCAGACCTGGGGACAGACATGGCTACTTTAGCATTAATAATCTGCAGCATTAATATGAAGATCACACGGAGGCACCATTCCCTTTGGGATGAATTTTTCATTTGGGGGGTCGGGGGAGCATATTTGACTTCCAGAAATTCAAATCAGATAAGGCCAAGTTTGGGAAATGCAATAGCCAGCTAATTATTTTAGTTTGTGCCTGTTCTTGGAAAACTGTACTCGGCTCTGCACGAGGACTTGCACAGTAGTCACCGCTGTTTGGTCACTGTACAGTCCTAATTAGCAAGCCACAGTTTCCCAACTACATGGGCTGAGAAATAAATGCAGTGACAAGGTAGCCAAAACATTAGGCTGATTTTATCTTTTTTTTTCCTTTTTTTTTTTTCAGAACTACATCTGCCACTGTTTTTGCACATCATTTTGAGCAAGTCATTCCCCCCAGTTTCCCATTTACAGTCAGAATACTAATGCTACCCTCCTTAGTGATGTTTATTTGACATACAGCTGTGAAGCCATTTCTCAGTTATTGTCTCAGCTGTTGTCTGCCCATGCCACTTCACTAACAGTAAAAAGAGTCTGTAAAATCCTAGAAGTTGCTTTTGCATGAAATTAAAAATTAAGTCATGATATTACATTCACTATTACTACTGCTGCTGGATCTGGTCACTCCAGATTACCTGGCAGGACATATGGGATACAGTCAGAAGAGGATTCACAACTAACAGTTTTTGCAGGTTCTCTAGAACAAATAATAACATTTTTTCCACTATAATACTTCATGCTACCCCCCCCTTTATGATAGTTACCATAAGACAGAGGGTTCAAACAGTGCCTCATTTGACATGAAGTCTGCCACTGTGGGAGCATCCCTTTACATGTTTTTAATAAAATTTTAGCCATCAGGCTGAACGCAGTTGGTATGGGTTCGGCACTTTCCCACTCTAAAGTTGTTGTCTTGTGAAACTTCATCCTTCAGTGAAATCAAGCATCTCAGCTCCATGAGAAACCTCATCCAAAGTGGATGTCTTTCTAATATCATTTCCTTTGAATGACCAATGATTGTTGCTGTTTACTTTACACATATGCTTCACATACTTGTACTGAAAAGTGCTGCGCAGCACAGAGATGTTTTGACAGCGATGGAAACAATCTCCATTTACTACACATCCTTTGACAAGGGATCTCCAATAGGGAAAGACAAGATGGTGTTCTTTTGTTGGCATGTTCGTAGAATGACCAGCTGTGTTCCCGCAGTAACTCCTCAGAGCACATCAGCACTTCAGTCATCAACACAACTTTGCTTTTAAAACATGCAGCCAGTGCACGTGCATTTCTGCGTCCAAAATAGCAAACATAATTTTCACTTTCAGAAGAGGTTACAATTATTCTTTCTTCAAAAATAAACTTGTGGCATTTTTCATAGGTTTGCTACTTTTCTGAAACTGCTGCTCCATGCATAAAAGGGCACTCTGTGGGAACAGGACTGAGAAGACCTTTTCCCCACTCAAATTTCCTTCCAATTTTTTTTCTAATCTCGCTCAGATAAGCACACATGCAGCTACTTTCAAACACAAAGTATGTATTATCGCACAGCTGTAAAAGAGTATTTTAAGGCTGTAGTTTCAAAGTCAACAGCCTTGATCCTCCAGTCCCAGCACAAGGGAAAAAAAACCACCCTATTCAACTGAGTGAATTAAATTTATCCCCGTGCCATATGCCCACAAAAGTAGCTGAACCACATATATCATACATAGGCTCCTCTTGGAAAGAGGAGTCATGCTGTCTTAGAGATGGTTCTCTCTCTTGCTGTCCTGCTAGGAAAGCTTTGGTTTGAGGGTGTGGAAGAAGTAAAGGCAGTTTTGTGGAATAAATAGTGCAATAGATGTCAGTTAATTTTTTTAGCCCTGATACTACTACAAAACAGTCTTTATATCCTAATCCAAAATTGCTTATACAGATCCTGCTCATCCAGAATTATTTTTATGAATGTAACTGAGGTAAGTTACAATGGAGCTTAACTTAAACAGCAATTTAAACTGTGGGAGATAGAGAGGAGCTCATGCTCCAGTCTCCCCAGTGCACTCAACTTTGCTTCTGCTTGCCCCTCCAAGCCCCCCGCATTAACATAGATTCTAACATAGCAGGCAAGTGAGCAACAGCCCCTCAGATTGTATGTGCTTGATCTACCCTTAGTGCAGAAAGGGTAACAACACCTCCCATCAAATTCTCCCTCAGGTTCTCAGAGGCAAAAGAGATTCTTTTGCTGTCAATGAAGCTTCAAACCCTTGTTTGCTTGTTTGCTCAGCCACTGAGGCTTTCATAAACCTTACATGTTTCCAGTTCTCTTCATTGTCTTCTGTCATTCTTTGAAAAAATAAATTCTTCCCCCCAAGAAAAACCAGGAAAAAAAAATCTTTTATTAACAATACTTATGAACAAAAAGGGGTTTTTTGGTTTTTGGTTGTTTTTTTTTTGTTTTGTTTTTTTTTTTTTTGTTTTGTTTTTTTTTTTTTTGTTTTGTTTTTTTTTTTAAACTAGATGACTTAAAAATAACACAGCATCAACTGCTGAATAAATAGCCAAGCAGGCAAGACCCTGTGATGGCTGCATTCTGGCTGCCCCATGTCTCTGTGCAATGCCAATATCAGTGCCCTTCTCCTTCAAACTCACAGAAACATGCTTCTGCGAAAATCCCTGCAGTTGACCTCAGGCCCGGACGCCCACGATCATTTCCTCCCCATTTCTGGCCCTGCCAGAAGTTCAGGTGAGACTGAGAAGTATATTGGCGATTTTCTGTATTTTACAGATCAGGCATGGAAGAACCTTTAGGTCCAATAAAAGCTAAGCAGTTTTGAAAAAATGGTCAAGGCTGCTGCAGTAAGGATTCTGGTATTCACACTGAATTCCCATAAGCTGGAGTCCTATATAAAGAAACAGTGGTGATCTCAACAGTGAACTCAGCACCTCCAGGAGAAGGCCCAGGTAGGAGACCAAGGCACTTGCCTCTAACAGGAACTTCATGTGGGGCAAAGAGAGAGAGGCAACCTCTACCACACCTTCATATCAACAGTGATGACCAGTATCATCTCCCATCCATGCTGCCAACAGGTGCTGTGGCACAGCCTGAGGAGCCACTGGGTTTACTTTCATTGCTGGAAGATGGGAACAACCTGGGGCTCACAACCCTCTCTTCAGGGCCTTTCAACAGCATGTGTACTCCCCATCTGAATTTTCACAGAGAGGGTGTTGAATCCTGTGACAGTGACTGGCATGCTGAGCACCCTTCTCACAGACAGCAGATTTTGTGGCCTCAGGATAATAATCTAGGTCAATAGAGACAGACTGGCAAAATGTGGAGTAACGGTTCAAAAAGAACTGGCAGATTAAAGACTTAAATGTTTCTGAACTGATGTTCCTAAGATAATCCACATAAGGCAGTGAAATACCACAACAGAGAAGATTTTGTTTCCTTCTTCCTGACCTACACATCCAATAAAGAGTGACAGGGAATCTGGTCACCATCTTTCATGGGAAAATAATTGACAACTAGGAAATGAATTCTTCAAAGTAACTTTGAAAGCTTCAACCAAATTCTCCAAGATGATTTCTTTCTAAAAACTGTTAGTGTGGAAGAAGTTAAGGGACTGCAAACCCTTGCAAGTTCCCTTGAAGTCAGCGGGAGTTCTGCACTTATTGCTCAAGCTGGAATTTCAGTGTTTGTAAATTGCATTTAAAAGAATAATAATAAAAAAGAAAATATTCAGAATACTAATTAACTGATCATTTAGAAAATCATAGTGTTTCTCATCAGTCTGTATTAACTGCAATAATTATGAGCACCCTGATGGTAAGAAAAAAGAACATTTATGTAATTCTCTGACTAATTTCCCTCAGCACATGCAAATAAAAATCAATTAAAGGCTAATAGAGTATTAACAAATATATAACCAACAAATATCAAAGGCTGTAGTCTTATCACATTAGTTTTGGAAACCTTTTACATAACTTGCATAATTTAAATATTTACAAAATATAAACTTTCTTGTCTTATCAAAAATAGGTATTTGCACAATTAAACAGCAGTAATCCTTTCACATGCTGCTTTTTAAGCCAGGCATTAAATCACTGCATGAAAATAAACAACCTTTCACAGATGTAAAATAAAATGAAGTCAACATATGAAGGGGGAGAAAACGTTATCATTAACAGTTAAATATTTCAGTGGTGTGAGCCAATCCATAAATTACATTGTGCCTTGAATTTAATGAGGATGCAACGTAATGAAAAATTTTAGATGCTGCTTCTATAAAGAAAACACGTCTTAAAAAATCTTTTGCTGTATGGCAGATTTCTTTGGGCTGAGTTTCATACGGTTAATTTTGAAAATGATGGTGAAACACCAGTGAGATGGTTGAACATGGCAGGTTATTGTATAGAGTTCAACAGTGCGGTGATGACCAGCTGACTCACAAAATGTATGCTCAGATACTGAGGAAATGCCTGCAAGGGGGGTTATTTCCTTCAAATATTAAACAGTATTTTTTGTCCCTCCTCAGACCTGTCCCTTGTGCATTTGAAGGACAAGCTGTAAAAAAATCCCAAGGTTGCTATTTGGTACACCACATTCATCAAGCTGGGCTCTTGGCTCTCTACTCTGGGCACAACTTGCCCCCACATCAATAGACCCTCCTCTCCCAACCAGGCAGTGCTGAGCTCTCTGCAGTGATGCATGTTTCTCAGATGCTTTTCTGCATATTACACAGAAGACAACTTTCCAAACAGCTGCAAAGCAAACGCTTAGTGGTCAACAGCAGAACACCTTCCCTACCCTTGTGATTTTTTCTGAAGTGCAGAAATGAACCATCTAGTGGATTCATCTAGTCCCACTTCTAAAAACACAGACATAAGGTTGTATCTAATGTATCTGACAAACCCTCTTAACTCCTTAGTCTCTGGCTAATGAGATCTGGAGTTTTCACCACTGTACCTACCCACCATAAGGATCTTCAGGATGCTGTGGCTATTAAAGACTTGAAAAATTTAGCATCTGTCCCTGCTCAAAGAATAACATGTTCAAATGTGTCATCAGGAGTCCTTTTTTGCACTTTAAGCTGTTCTTGCATGCAGTCTGGCGGTCACTCACTCATTCTTTCAGTCGCCACATGCTTGGAGTACCCATTGTTTGGCAGTACCCATTCTCTCCGAGGCTGATCCCCCCAAAATCCCACACAGTAACAGGAATTGCTGCCTGTGTGGCAGCTGGTTACCGGACAGGGCAGGATGGTTTGGCTGTGTTTCCTGTACTTCATCTTACTTGCAGGTGTGTACATCGGTCATGGTCTCACACCTCCTGCAGCGCACGTAGCAGCACCAGACAAATTTGCACTCGCATCTTTCCACGTGCCTGACAACGTGGGTGTTGTACCCACGCCCGCAGCACAGGAGGTTACAGCCATCGGGTCCCTGTGAGGTGCGGTTACATTCTCTTCCCTGAGTCCCAGGGATACCCAATTTTTGATCTTCGACACAGTAATTGGGTGATTTGTTCACATATAGCAGGTCCTCTTTCCCGATTGGTACTTTTCTCTGGCTTTTCTCTTTCCTGCGTAGCTTTTTTTTCAGTCTGTCTGATATTTGTATGCTGTTTTCATACTTTTCCTTTAAAAACCGGCCGATTTTATCAAAGGATGACATTGTTTTCCAACAAGTTTTCACAGCGCAGGACCCAGAAACACCGTGACAACGACAATCCACAGACATCAGCTTTGCTACAGCCTGAAAGCAAAGGGAGAACAACATTTGGATGTGATCTTTCATTCATTAGCAATGTTGCCTGACATCAGTAACACGGAGGTCTCAAAGTATTTAATATTACAGCTGCCATTGCCATTTCAGCGACAGGGAAGTCACAGCACATGTTTGGAACCACAGACCCTCACTATGAGAAGCCCCATCTTCAGAAATGCTCTGCATTTGCACTTTGCAATGTCCATAATGTAGCAATATCAAATCACAACACTGAAAGCTGTGATTTCTTGATCACTTTTCATTCTGGAGAATCCTAATACCTGAAATTGCATGTCCTGTATCAGTCCTCTCACCACTGGAATGCAAGCGGCTCTCATGGGGAGTAGCAGGAAGGGAAAGCAGGGATAGGGCAGGTCAAAGCACCCTTCCTAAGCTGGAAGACACTTAATGGGCAGGTAAGTGCCCAGTTATGTTGCTTTTTAAGGGTGCCTTTCAGCTACCAGCAAGGTCACTAAACATCCACCACCCAGTCTCTAACACCCTGAGAATGGCCGAGGTCATTCAGACTCAAAGTCTTTCTCTGAAGATGAATTAAAGAAAAACGAAGGGAGACAGAGTTTCTAAACAGGCGCAGAAACTGATGCTGCAGTCTCAAAACATAAAAATGCAGCATACATTAGCACTGTAAGGATGCTCAGATGAATGCAAGAACTACAAATGTGATTCAGTGTGGAATGACTGAGAATATCCATAGCAGTTACAAACACTTCTAGATTTTATTCTGTGTGGCTCAGTATTCTCACATGAAACTTTGATACACTCTGGTTCCGAATGATTTATGGTGTCATTACTACAGAGCATGACCCCAGACTACTGCTTCCCAGATGCTAGGATGGGTAAATTTTCAGTTGGACTTCAACGTATTTTGGGCTGCCTCTACTGCCAGCACAGGGAAGTGACATCTTGCTTTATCTGATCACAGAACATGCTACTGGATCTCAGTCTGCTCTGTGAACTTTAATGAACAAACACCCATAGCTGAACATCTGGCAAAATTTAGGATCTAGGCATCTTCTCCTGATGTTTTCTTGCAAGCAAACCTAAGATGGTGCCTACAGAGCCAACACAGCCCTCTGGTGCAACACAGCTCCAGCACACACCTGTGTCTCAGCAGCACACACCTGTGTCTCAGCAGAGCACAGTTACCAGCAGCACGACTTCCAGACTGACTCCACGACCAGTGTTTGGTTTCACACTTTAGTTTCATATCATGAATCTGTTTAGTTATTCGGGAAATGGTGAGACAAATCTCCCTAAGAAACAAAATTTCACAGAGAACTTCAGAGGAGCACTGTTACAAAAACGTAGTGGATAGAAGTGTTGTTCTGAGCAAGCTGGGACAGGTTTTCTCAGGCTGGTCATGAAACTGCCTGACAGCTTGTGAGAAATATCTGGCTGGAATGGAGCTGGGTCCACAAGTGTTGTGGTCAGCCACAAGCTGACCCACCTGAGCAGTTCCTCTTGCCCCTATTGCCATTCACTGCCTCAGCCGTGGTGGTATGAGTACAACAAGAGTGCAGGGTTAAGTGATGAGCAGGGCTGAACACTGGTTTGTGTTAAAAATTAACCTGAAAGAAAGACAGTTTTAAACTGCCTTCCTTTCACTGATCCAATGCAACTAACAGAGGGAGTGGCATGGGGTGGCAATCTGTGGCTAGAACAGGGAGATGGGCAGAAAACGGAGATGGGTCTGCAGCAAAGGACAGTGTCAATGGAATCACAGTTTGCATACTCCCTAATGCCAATTAATGTTTAATATTTCCATGCTAAACTTTTTGTTCGCAGGCACTGTTCTCAGCTCTAAGACAAGGGCTGCCAGTACTTGTTTGTAATGGGAACTGATGCCTGTAAACAGACCAATTTCAGCCACTGGTTGCAGTGCTAAAAGATGATGAACATGGATCTTGTGCAAGAATAAGGAATTCAATCTGGATCTTCTCAGAGTCAGGTTAGTGGACAACTCAAAGGATACTCACAGTTTTAAAACTGATATATGTTGATAACTATGAGATTAGAACTGTAAAATAGCATTTTGTATGGAAATAGGAGAGAAGCAAGAGAATTCTTGTTCACCTACCAGTTAGTTACTGATTCCACAAAAACCCAGAAGTGTTGTACCTGGAAGACTGCTCTTGCAAGACACTGACCCAGGAACATGATAGTATTCATTATAAAAGGTCATAAGGTATCAAAACATCCTTCTGATAAGCCCCAAAACATGAACATAAACATTTTCCAGCATCTCCTATGTAAAGATTTAAAAATACAAAAAGGAAAATTGATGCTAAACTTTACTTCAGATAATATCGCTGCTAGAAATCCCAAGTACCAACAATAAACATTCTTTCATTCTGGACAGTCGTCAAAATATTTGCTTTATCTTACAGTTTGCCATTAAATTACAAAATATTTATGCATGAAAGCTGCCTAAATACTCTCCATGTTTTCTTTCAAGCTAATGAACAACAAATATGCCATTGATACAACATCTGTGAAGTAAGGGTCTTCTGGCCTTTTGGGCTTGCAGAAAATGTGGGTTTTCTTAAGAAAAAAATGCCCCAGTGCCTCACAAAAGGAATGAATTCATGTACCATGTGCACCAAATAAGCCTGTGACAGGGTACAGAATCTTTTTGGAGAACGCAGTACTGTGAAAAACCTGGAATGTGTTCTGATTTCAGCTGCGATAGAGTTAATTTTCTTATTAGGTGGCACAAAGCTCTTATTTGTATTTAGTATGAGAATAATGTTGATAACACACTGATGGTTTAGTTGTTGCTAAGTAGTGCCTACACTATTTCAAGGACTTTTCGGTGTCTTGTGCTGCAGTGAGGACCTGCACAAGAAGCTGTGAGGGAGCATGGCCAGGACAGCTGACCCAAAATGGCCAAAGGGATATTCCACATCACAGGACATCATGCCCAGTATATAAACTAGGGGGACCTGGCCAGGAGGGGTCAATCACTGCTGGGAGGCAGGCTGGGCATTATTCAGCAGGTGGTGAGCAATTGTACCGTGCATCACTTATTTTTCTCAGGTTTTGTTCCTCACTCTTTGATATCTCCCTTTTCATTACATTATATTACACTGATTACATTCTAGTTAAATTATTAAACTCTTCTTATTTCAAACCACTAGCTGTACCATTTTTTCCCCCAACCCTTCTCCCCAGCCTACTGAGGGGAGGGGAAGGGTTCAGGGGATGTGAGCTACCAGCTGTGGTTCAACCACGACACCCTGAAAGGTCCTCAGTATCTAATGGTTTCTATTGGGCCAAATTCTACCACATTTCCAGAGACTGTCAGTCTAGTCTAAAACTCTGGTTTCATGCAGTTATGTATAATAAGAGATACCACTCAACATGAATAAAAATAGAAAATACTACAGTTGCCTGTCATTAAAAATGGGGACTCACAATCTACTATATTTTACACATATAGCCAACACATAAGATAACTTGGATCCTGTTAAAAATACTACTCATGGAAAATGAAGACTCACTTAAATAGATCTTCCAGCCCCTTGGAACTTTAGTTCACCATTTGAAAACATGTTCTCTTCAGCTGAACGCACATTTCTCCTTTGCCATTCAATCCCATGCCCATGACACAGATGGCCCAGCTGACTAAAGGTGCGATCTGGAAACTGATCCAACTTTAGAAAAAGCAACACCAAAATAAAAGTTTCTCTTCTTGGCTCTGTGTAGTGGTGTTTTTTTAGAGTTGAAGAGTTCCTTGGTACAGTTCACAGCAGAAACCTCCAGACAGTTCTGCTGGCCCACCAGCAGCAATGAATGATGAGCACAAGGATTGTATGGGAATTACAAATAAACACTATTACTGCAGACAAAAGGACAGCAAACTACTGCTGCTGCTAATATAAAGCTAAAGGCCAACAAGATAATAGGGTATCAAAGAGAAACCCATATCACTGACACCTAACCACAGAAATCACACTCTCTTTCTCTTTGAAGCTCCTCTGGAGCCTTGCAGTCTTCTTCCCTACACTTCTGTCACCCTAATCTGAGACAATGGCACTGTCTAATGACAAACATGAGTAATAAATAAAAATTTACATCTGTACTGTGTATTAAAAATCATGAAATTAAGAGAGACCATTTTATGGAAATTATGACCTCCTTCCTTAACTGTCTCTCTCTCCAAACACAATAAACAACCCTTTGCTCCTTCCCTAAGGAAATAGTCACTTAAGCTTCTGTTCCTCTTACTAATATCTCCTACTACAAGATACTAATCACTTTCCTTAGAGATGATTTAGCTGACTGGCATCTAATTAAACTTACAGTAAGTGTTCTAAACATCTACTTATGTTTAAAGTTTGCTTCTTCCACTTCACTTATGAAAAGGGCCTATGTCATAGAACTACAGAATCATAGAACCATAGAATGCTTTGGTTGGAAGGGACCTGAAAGATTTTCTGGTTTTCCAACTATATAGCTTAAATGAAATAACATTACCTGTAAAGGTTAGTTTAAATTAAAATAGTTTTCAGTTATACGACCATAGCTCTTATGATGGCTTACTATGGTTATTTCTTGTCTATGGCAGATAGGAAAGTTGGGTTCAGTAAAACCCACTGATCCTGTTTCTGGCTACAAGAAATTACTGAATTACAATGAAGTCCATCAATATACATAGTTAAAACCAAAGGTTCTCCTTTTTTTTTTTCTCCTTTAGTTATATCTGTGTCACTGAGCAGAACAGACCTAAAGTATTATGGACCCAGAGAGAGACATTAAAGATGAAATTATAAACTCCAAGGTAAAGCAGAGAAAATAATTTTAAAGCAAGAACCAGAATCCAAGTCTCTGTCGTTTCAGATGTAAGCTCCAAGCACTCACAGGCTCAAATCAGCCTGTATAGGTTGTTTTGTCCCCCATTTTTCACCCTCTACAGGACAGGACAGGAGAACCCAATGTCACACACCGGCACACACACATTTCCTCTGCAAACTTGAGTTTGAAGTTCTTTGAGCTGACAAAAAGCTATCCAAAACCAGTCTCCTCGCACTTCTTCGATTCATGTCTTAACCAATGAGCTATTTTAAAACAGATGTGTCATTTCTATCCCATGTTTTAAAAGGCAATATTAACTCTTGACTTCCTCTCTGAACAATGCTAGACTTGTGGTCTCAGGTGTGCACCCCAGATTGTGGATGAGTAATGAGGCCTTTTGTCCAGTTAGCCTTCTCCTTCAGTATTAGAGAGAATTAAAAACGCAGGTCATGATGATAACAGAATAGTCAGTGAAAAAACTCTTATATGCTGATAACAGGATTATTTCAAATTTGCTACAGAATATCAACTATCTATTTAAGATAACTATTATTTAAGCATTGCAGATCTAGTTCTTAGTTGGTGGCTTTTATTTTAATCTGTGGAGATTAGTTCGTTAAAACCAGCTCTGATTCTGAGTTTGTACATGCTTGCTTTGGTGAATGTTTGGTGCCGTTCTTACCATTTGCTCCACATATACCTGCAGTCAAGGGCTGGCCTCCTTTGATTGATGCCATTTTGTCAAAGAGGAAGAACAAGCAGCTGCTGCCCACATCTGAATGACACATACCTGCCTCCCAGCCTCACTGTTGTGCAGGTTCATCACCACCAGTCCACTCCCGCTCTTGCCCGTTACGTTCTTCAAAGGCACATCCAGGAACTTTCTGCTGAATGACATTCCATAGTGGATATCGTCAGAGCATCCACCCCAGTGCCAGCCCTCGCTGGCCGAGCCGCCGTGCCTCAGGCTCAGGTCGCAGGAGCACTCGGTCACATTCCCCGCGCTGCACGATCGCGTCACCGAATGCACCAGTCCTGCTGATGTCACCGCGTGGATGAACGCGGTCTCCTTCGTGCCTACAAAGCAAGGCATGAAAATATTACTCCACAACTCCCTCTGATTACCTTCCTGGCTGGGCTGTAAGAAGCAATTTTACAAGCCAAACTGTTATTAAAAGGGAACAGTTACAAGTTTAAAGTCGTCACAGCTTGGTCTGTAGTGTTAATTTGTTTAAAGCAGTGGATGTTCATATCCAAGAATGACTTCACGGCCCCTTCATAGGACCATGCTGTTTCTTGATGCTTGTATCATGCATTTTTGGGTAACTTCTTTCTAAATCTGCTTGGGAACTTTATTTGCCACAGAAATTTTCAAGCCAATTAAGTTTTAATTATAAAAAATAAAAATAAAAAATCAACCCCCAAACTAACCACATTCCAAACCCCTTACTCTCCACTCTGCTTTTCGCTATTCGTATTGATTTGAAGAATAAGGTTAGTTTAAATCTCAGAGAAGCTGTCACAGTCCCAGGTTACTTTGATATGGGACCAGAACTTATCTCATGCTAGATTCAGCAAACATTGATGTTACTGTAATTCAGAAAGGTTGCAAAGAGTCCCAGAAATCTTAAACCAGATAGAAATCACGAGAATATTTAGGCCATGTGCTTTTCCTAGAATAAGGTGGCCATGGGAAAGAAGACAGCATAAAAGGCCTTTAATTGTTGGACTATAGCTCAGAAGAATCATGGAGTGACCTGCCTGGGCTTCTTAAGCTGGTTTCATTCTCTGAGACTTCCAGCATAATGTGGCACACGGCTTTAAACTATGTTAGGCAAGGTATACTCCAAGCAAACTGAAAATCCAAGGGTGGTGAATAACTGTGGCTAAAGTTTCACTGGGCTAATTTTTACTGTTGTGAAACAGTCTCCCAGGCTCCTGCTCACAGGCAGGAAAGTTCCTGTTTGTTTCCCTTGTTCGTAGTTCTCTATCGTGCTGGTATCATCATAAAAGGCTTCCACAGGACATACTAGTGAAGCTTTATGGGTGAGCAGTGGTACTCATTTATGAGTCTTCAGGAATAGTCCTTCCTGTTGGATAGAAGGACTAACATATAGCTACATATGGTAGGGGGCAAACTTCTCCCATTTTCTCTTTTTTCTTTTTGGAATCACTTTTTATTGCTCATTTTATGTTTTCATGGTTAATGCTTGGGGGTTTTACACTGTTTTAGTACAAAGTGAAGACTGCACAAACACAAAAGAAAATGCCACAACACTTAAATTCACATCAATCACACAATCAGTGACCAGAGTGCTAAAAATTAGTTTGCAGGACACCTTTGGTCCTGAGATTTGATTCAAACATAATCTGAATCAAATGTAAGCACCAAAGGCTTCTCCTTACTTCAGTGGAAATTTCAGCCAGAATTTCAGCAGTTCCATAATTAGTTTATGCAACAAAAAGAGCTTTGGTCTTGCTGTGCTGATCAATACCATGTCACTGAGCAGATATGATATATTTTAGAGCAATTCACACTGTATGTGGTGCCTAGAGCAAATTTTTTACTTGCAAACAAGTGACCTTTTTGAAATACTATGTGTCGTTACCCCACTCATTACGACATAAGGGAATCAACCCAACATAAGACTAAGAATAACAATATTTCAACATATTTACGTGGATCTACCTACGGGCAGTGTCGTCCACGGCCGTGCTAAGCAAAAATTACAAAAAAACAACAACAAGGTTGGAAAGACAAGGGCAGGTTTCGTCTATTGGGTGCGTTCCGTGTGCTTGAGGTAGCCTCCTGCGACGGCTGCGGTGACCGCCCGCGCCGCCGTCCCGGCTGTGCCCGGCTCTGCCGTCGAGACGGACGGACAGACGGACGGTCCCCGGCGCCGCCCCGCGGGACTCCTCGCCACGCAAACCCCACACACCGGGGCAGACCCACTTTGTCGGCAGCGGGCGCACCCGGCCCGGCGGCCCCACTGGGGCGGACACTCACCGCTGCTGAGCTGGTGCCCGAAGGCGGCGGGGGCGGCGGTGCCGCGGCGGGCGGCGGGCGGCGAGCGGCAGTCCCAGCGCTCGTGTCGGAACTGGCTGCGGCACTCCTGGAGGCCCAGCCGCGCTCCCTCGCGGATGGCGGGCACCAGCTCGGGCTTCTGCTCGCACAGGTCCAGCTGCCGGCGGCTCAGCGGAGGGCTGGTGCAGCCCGGCTTCTCCGGCCCGCCGGCGGCGGCGATGCCCAGCCACCTGCAGGAGCAGCCCCCCGTCAGCACCGGGCCCCGGCGGACACGGAGGGACGGGCACCGCGCAGCCCTCCCACCCCCGCCCGGCTACTCACATCCAGGTGCTGCCAGCGGCGGGGCAGAGGGCGAGCAGCAGCAGCGCTGCCCGCAGCAGGCGCGGTCCGAGGGGAGCCCCGCGCCCCATTGCAGCCGCATCGAGCCCCGCCGCACCGCCGCCGCTGCCCGCGGCCCCCGCGCAGCAGGGACCGAGGGGGACGGTCCCCAGGGGCACCCCCCTACTCGGGTCTCTCCCCCTCGTGGGGCAGGGGGCAGCTGGCGGGGCAAGCACGAACCGTCGGACGGCTCTCCCGAGGAGGCTGGGCTGGCAGGGAGGGCGGCTGGAGCGGACGCATCGGGAGCGCTGGGTTCCTTTCAAGGTGAGAAAGTTGGGATTGATGTTTGCCCCGGCTCCTTCCTCGGCTCTGCCTCCCCGGCCGTGCATTGGCCGCCCGGGGGCCGGGGCGGGCCGGGGCGGGGGCTCCGCACCGCGCCGCACCGCTGGGCTCCGCACAGCTCCGCATGGCTCCGGCGTGCCCGGCCGCGCCTCTCGGGCTGCGAGGGGTGTAGCGGGGGTCCGGGTGCTGCAGAGAGGAACTGCAGGCAAAGGAAGCCCTAGGTCTGCAGTGATTTAATCCATATGGAGAGAGATGATGTCAACAGATCATAACATTCCCTACATCTTTTATTCACATTTTCTAATGTTTTAGCAGTACTAACTGACCGAGTCAGCATCAGTATTCATTAGCACTGCATTTGTTCACTTCTATTAACTTCAGTGAGATAGTCTTATCAACTGCTACCTTAATTGTTAGTCGTTAGTTACACATTAAAAGCCAATGAGTCAGCTAGCACCTGATGGAGAGCTGGTGTTGGCACTCTGGACTTTCAGGTCCTCTTTGATCACAATATATTGCTGCTTCCTTCTGTGTAAGCGAAACACCTGCACTAAAAAACAATCTGGTATGTAAATGATAGATCTTAAAGACTTTGATTTAATACCGTTGTAATGAGAGAAATAGCTCTTGTTGACTGACAATAGCTCCAAGTGAAGAGTGCAACAAATAATCTCAATGACAAATATACATTTTTAAGAGTACAATGTGTTGAGAAATAATCACGTAAACATGCTGTTCCCCTTGTCTTCTTGCCCCATGGATGTGAGATGTTTTAAGAGCACAGGCTGTGGTACATTTAGATATATAAAACTGTCTCCTTCCTACGTCGTGCTCATTTGTCTGTTCTTAAAGGGTCTCCAAAGCATCACTGGCTTGGGCAGATTACTAATGACCCCACGAACTATTTAAACATTCCAATATAACTTCTTTTCTCTGTTCTGAATTTTAGTCTGGAGAACATCTGCTTGTGGTTGCAGAGGAACTTAGTCCAGAGTGAGGGAAATGGATGAAGGACACTGGAACACAGGGAACCAGCCATGAAACAGGACTAAACCAGCCAAAATATGTGGGCTGTGTCAGAGAATTATTTAATTATTTCAGGACAAATGGCTCATTTTATCCTCATTACTGCTTCCTGGCTCCATCTTCTAAAGTTCATTCAAAGCCCTGGTCTAGCAGACGAGGATTTCTTACGAGCTCCTTTATCTGCTCTATGTGTTTATCATCCACTCTGAAATTATTTTTTCCTTTTAACAGGGTTATTCTCTTTGGGTTTCTTGTTTGGTTGGTTTGGTTGTTGTTGTTTGTTTGCTTTTATATTTTTTTAAAATTAATACGCAACTCTCGGTCCCAAATTCTTACATGTGAATTTTTCTGTACTAGCTACAGAACCTTATATGCTAATAGCAATGTAAGATTTAAATCAGAAAAATATTGATTTCAAAAATTCCACTCTTATTTGTAGCATTTTGTATATGGCACCATAAATAAAATACCCCTCTATTGGGTTCCCATGTGTTGGGATCTGATTTTGTGTACTTTTTTTGGTACAATCATCTTTCTCTAGATAAGAAAACCCTTTCATCGTATACACTTGTGTAAAGTGAAACATTTGCAGTTTGGACAGCTGATGCTAAATAAAAAATAATACAAATTGTAAGGGACTCCTTGTGATCATCCAGTTCAATCTCTGGCAGTGGCATTTTTGCATGACCATCTGATTTAAAGAAGTTTGGATTAATATGTATTTGAGTCCTAATCTCCCATCTGCCTCTCTTTCCATCTGTTTCCTTTATAACCACTCCCTCCTTTCCCACAGCCCCTGCACCTTCCTCTCTAGCTGTCACACCCTGGTTCCCCACAAGATCCTCCTCCTTTGCTCTCCTCCCTTCTCCTGCCTCTTATCTTCCCACCTGCTAGTTACATCATCTCTCCTCTTTATTCCCTTCAACAGTACTCTCTTCCCCGGGCAAAGGCAGCACATACAGGACTATTTCTGTTAGTCTAGAGCTGTGTGTCTTCATGTAGGTCAGTTTGCTATTAAGAAGGGAAGGGCAAGCACATTATTTTGCACGTTATGTGCTCTGCAAACCTGCAAAGGGACACAATTAGGAAATACCTTGTTTATCTACCAAAATTTATTGAAATTTGCCAAATGTTTCTGAAGTCCTTAATTCTAATTCACTTATGCTTCAGAGCCCTCTGTGCCTGAAGATCATTCACTACATAACAGACAACAATATGAGTGGGATACAGAGACAGAGAAGCAGAATCCTAGCCAAGGTTAAGTGCCAAGCCTCTGAACAAATTTTACTATAAATCAGGGAAGATAAACTAGACTTACTTCTTATCTTACTTTCTCTGGCCAAGGTGGGACTGTCTGTGGCTATTCATACTGAAACGCCCACATTTTTTTATTTTAAAAAGAAGACAATCAACTGTTTAAGCAGGTTGGTATTTCCTGACTGGACATTTATTACTTTACTATTTAATGTAGATGAATGTGATCTTGACAGAGTTAATTACACACACACACACACACACGCACACGCACACATATATTATTCACTGTGAAATAAAGAAATACTTTGTTGTGCAGAATCTGTGTGAATAAGCAGATCACATGACAAATAATTTGCTTCAAAGATAGGCAAATGATCTCTTTAAAAAGATAGTGGCTAGTGTTTTCACTACAAACAAGGTGTACCTTGATTAGATGCATCTAATCTGCCATTTTATTAGATGCAAGTACATACAAAGTTAACCACTCTTACAAAATTAACTTCAGCTAAACAAGTCACCCCTCTTGAAAGTTTTGTTAAGATTATTTTCCTTCTCCTGGAACTTCTGAAGGCCAAGAGAGATGTGAATATGACAGAGCAAACTGCATTATCCTACCTGTACATACAATGGGGCCATTATCCCCTTATCTTATAAAACTGAGCAGAGGTAAACCTGCCATCCAAACAGAAAAAATCTCTCATATTCTCTGTATCAAGTTATCCCTTCAGCTATGACATTTATTATGTTTGGTGACCAAGCTCGAACTCTGTAGTTCCAATGCAGAAGATGTGCTTTCAATCCCCATCAGTGCTTGGCTGCACAATGGCACCATCCCCTGGGAACTGCGGACGTGCCAAGTCTTTGCATTGAAGGAATGGAACTTTGTCGGCAAAATGGTGGTACCCAAGCAGAGCCATTGCAGGATGGGAGTTGTGAGAGTACTGTACCCTCAGTGAGAAGGGACATATGCAGTGAGACCCTGGACTTCAGGCCATGGGTCCTTATGCTCTTGGTGCAGTGCTCCCTCACAGTGCAGCATCTCCCTGTGAGGTGATGCCTGTGTAGACAAGTCTCAGGCCCTTGGTATGGTCAGGCTGGAAGTAGAAGGGACGTTCAGAGAGGAAAAGAGATGCCCCTTCTCCCATACATAGCCCACCAAAATCCCTTTGTCTCTTGTCTAAAGCTTTAACGTTATTGCTGTTGTATTTTTCATTTTAGTATTTGTAGACCAAAAGTACACGCTGTTGCTAATTCAGACCCAGCATGCTGAGTTCACAAATGACTGGGAAAGCAACTAAAGTGCATCCAGTAACGACATTGTGGCAGATAGAGACTTCACAAACAGATCTCACAAACATGTAATGATTCCAAAGCTATCCCTTAATATTATCTTTGTAATAGCTGCCCAACATGGTATGCAGAACCACATTTTCTGTGTGCATGGATATATAAAAAATGGAGAAGTAGGACCTGGAAGGTAAGGAAAGAGCAGGCTTATCACAATCCCTTGCCAAAGAATCCAGAAGAAAACTAAGCTTTCTGTAGCCCATAATTCTAGACAGTTGCTGAAGCAATTGCTGAGCAGGTCTCCTGGCAATCTACATTGACTGTATGTATGATGATGTGTTGCCAGAAAGCTGGGGCTTAGGAAGAGAGGACTTAGACTATGAATCTGCTGTTCCCTGCCGTCAAAAATCTAGAGGCAGCATTCTGGACTTACCACTATTTACATGAGTGCTTGAGAATTGCTCATATTCTGAGGGATCCTGGAAGTAGGTATGGGTTTCTTCTGAAGTGCTGCTGGCAAATTCTGTTCTCTGATATGGACTGTCTAAATGTAGGTATTTTCTAGAGTTACTCCTGGGGAATATTTTGGGCGCGCCAATATTAAGTAAAATGCGTCTAGGGGATGCTGTAAAGGCTTCAAAGCTTCATGTGAAAGAGGTGGGAAAAAGATCCCCTTCTTAATTCTCATGGCACCCAGACCTTGCTTAATACTGAAACCTAAAATAAGTAGTAAAATTCTATTTGATACCAATGAACCTTTATGCCATTAGTTAATTTCCCTGGTTCTTTCGATAACAATGAGAAATGGTCTTGGAGACAGGAGGTGATAAAAAAAGGAATTTTTTACTGACATAAAATTTTCCTAATGTTTTTCTTCTTAACTTAAAGCAAAATTATTTTAAAAATTTATTTTTTCACTTAGAAGATGAAGTGTATGAGGTTAGAGTTGGTGCTGCTGGCTGGTGTCGCAGCACTTCTAGGAGGTAATTGTGGAGTTTGGTGAAAAGAGTAGCTCAGGTGTGTGGAAGAATCCAAATGACTTCAGTGGAGCACAGATATCTGGTGGTACTCCTTATTTAGTTTTAAATTTGACTCCCCTGAGGATGTAACACCACTAGTTTGTTGCTGTATGTGGAAGCTTTATACAGAAGTTTCTGAGCTAAGCAGGGTAAGATAGGGTGTATGTGCACAGAAGCAGCATGCTTGCTCCCAAGGAGGTCACTGAATTTTAGGTATAAAACAGGTAGAGGAAGGAGGGGGAACTGCTCCTCTGGGAGCTGTCTGCAACACAATTCGTGTTCCTGCCCCAACTGCTAATTTGCATTAACACTTTCCACACAATTCTTTCATAGCAATGATTTTGCTGCATCTCATAAAAGTGACATGATTCACGTGTACAGAACTATTGCCATCCTGTGATAACAGAACTGAAATTCAGAGAGCTGTTTAATTTTCTGTTGTCAGATGGCACATGATCATCAAAAACATGATTAAGACCTTGGTTTCTCATTGCTAATTCAACTTCTAATGAGTTACTTAACCTTTGAATGAGGATATTGATAGAAGAAGAAGAATCTACTCTGTAACTGTCATAACACAAATCTGGCACTCTATTTATTATCTTCTCAGTCCTTGAGGTATGGCTGCGTACCTAAATCACAAAGCCTTTGGTACATTCATCATACAAGTGAATTTACCTACTGGGTCAGTTTTGAAAGGAAGAAGCTTAGGAAGAAGTGAGGGACTGGTATTCTGTCAACAATGGCAGTAGTAGTCATTTTCTACCTGCAGTGTGGTGGTGATGGGAAAAAAATGAATGGCCTACTTTTGTTATATGACAACATTAAAAAAAAATCCAAATTCAAATAATTCATTGCCCAACTTTTCCTCTGATTTCAATGATCTTGCCCACTTCAATGTATTAATTTTGTCTTTTCTGCCTCAGCATTTTTTCTTTAGAGCCTCAGTAATCCTTGCTTCACATCTTGCCCCATTCCCACTTAGCACTTTTTGATTGATAAAAATAGAAAGTAAATAAAAAATTAAAACCTCATACAATTACGTTTTGGGTAATCCAAGGCTCATGAAAATTTATATGTCTTCACTGATCTTAAAAATCAAGGTGCAAAAAACTCCCTAGTAAGAAGGCAATCTGTCCCTTCATAAATGTCCATTTTAATACCAAATTATTACAGCATGCCTTGCACAAAGCAGGTTTCATAAGACTTTCAAAAATTTCGACTGGGTAGATGATAAACTTCAAATCCTTCTTAGAATCTTTCTAAATCTTTCTAAGTCAGTGTTACATGTTACCTTTTTCCTGAGCCACCTTTTTATTTCCTCTCCTCAGTGATGCCCTCCTCCTCTCTTTCTAAAGTGTTTTTTTTTTGGTTTTTTTTTTGTCTGGGCCTGGCACTGTAGTATTTGAACCCACTTAAACCTTTTAACACTGTTGTCACAGAAAGTCTTTCAGCTTTGGAAACCTTACCCTTATTATATCCCTGCAGCTGTGATATTTATCCACTGTTACATAAGGCAGGGTGGTTGTGGTTTAAAATGTGTGTAGCCACAGGCAAGATGCCAAAGTCTACAGGGTTTAGGCTGTCCCCAACTAGTTGAACTCTGCTAAACTGGCAAGTTATCAAAGTAGCCGGGATTTGACATCTCAGCAACCTTGTAATAGCATTGACCTAAATCATGCGAAAGTTAAGGCCATGGGGATAAAAGGGAATAGTTTAAGTTATCAGGGATGTTTTCTGTATTTTTATGCCCTTCCCACTGGTAGTTTCCTATTGTGCTAATAATTATTTATTTGAAAACTTTCTTTGACTCTTGTGTTTTGAGGTGTTTGAGCAGTTCAGCAGCTGCAAAAATGTGAAAATGGGGTCAGTGTGGAGCTTGAACATCTAAAATTTCCCATACTCCTGTGAGCAGAGGGCAGTATCCCTCAGCACGGCAAGGTCAGTAGTAAACATGCCTTGGAATTTAGCCTAGAGAGTAGGGCAAGGCACCCTCCACCCCAGCCCTTTTCAGGAGCTAGTACAGCCAGGTAGTCTTTGCTAGGAGAGGCAAGGAAGAGGTATGCGGCCCAACATTGCCCTGGAGGATCTGGGTGATACAGGACTCCACAAACACCAGCACCTCTGATTGAAGAGTATCAGTCCCTTCAAGTGCAATGGTTAATCCTGACACCAAGAGTGGAGCTGGGCAACTTGTCACTCCCTCTGCCTTTCCTTGCCATCCTGCAGAGTCAGGGCTGCTGCCCAGAGGCCTCGGATCTCTTGCTGGTTGCAATTCCTAGGGTATGTGAAAGATTCCCCATATGAAATGTAAAGGAGCTCACAAACACAGCTGTAAGATTAAGCGCTGTGGTGCCATAAGTATCCGTTTTTAATAGTACAGACAGCATTACATTCCCCTCTTGAATGAACAATTTATTTACAGCCTCAGATCCAAGTTAATGACTTCTTTTGTCTAGAATTAGGCATATTTCTATAGTTGCAGTACCCTCAGAACAAATGCTTTCAACCTTCATTAATGCTCAGAAAATTTAGTTTGGCTGGTGAAATTTTGTGATTCAGAATTTTCCTGCCCTTTAGGTAGTTAAGGACAACAGGCAGGACCTTCAAGTCCTTTAATTTCTCATTTGTGTAAATATAATCTATTTTATTGCCTAATTATCCTCAGCAGTTGCATTAGAATTTACTCCAGCTCATCGCTCTTCCCCAGCTGTGTTTGGTACTTTTGTGTGTGGGAACCTGACAGGTGATTCATTATTATCAATTTTTTTTTTTTTTTAATTTATGGCTATTTCTACAAAAGTGATTGGGAAATATGTTTGTATAACAAACTTTGAGTGTAAGCTATATATTATTTCTCAGAATTGTTTTCCAGAGCTAGGCATCCCGTTATCTGTGTTTTAGTGGAACATACATCCTCTTCAGCTGCACCCTCAGGGGTTTTATCTATAAGGATCCAGGAGAGTCCACTCGTTCATGGATAAACATCGTGATGATATACAACAGGCCTAGTCCAACAACAAAAAAAGGAAGGGAAAATGAGACTGTTTTCCAGAAATGACCATCGATATCTTTACATACTCCGTGATATCTGTGATATCTATCACCTTGTGTTTTCCAAGGCTTTTTACACTTCAGTATCTGTTGGAGCAAGAGGGAGGGAAGTGATAGGGGCTTTCTATTTTTACTACCAGAAGGCTGACTTTGTTAGCATGCAAATCCAGTATCTCTGTGTAGTTCTTGTTTATCTCATCCTCAGGCTATACAGGATATTATAGCGTGCTGGCCAATAATATAGGTGATTCAACAGGAAAGATTTTTAGACTGACTTAGTGATACTTGACTTGTGCTTTGAAATACAACTTAATGAGCACATGTGATTAAATGCTTTCTCGATTGTAGAGGAAGCTTGAGTGTGTGATTCAAGTGCAGAAATATATGAAAGAGAACTCAATATATTTTGTTTTATTGTAGCTGTCACAAATTTTATATTATCGTGGTTTTGAAGAACTGATGTATTATTTTTATTTTTTCATTTGAGATTGAACATGCTATTGTTAGCAATGACAACACTAATGTCTCTGGTAATGTTTTCCTTATGGTAAATGTAAAAATTGAGAGTTAAGAATGTAGAAATTGAGTTAAGAATATACTGACAGAGCCAAAACAAAAATATAATCTGAATTTAAGTACAGAGAGTAATTACTGGTCACTTATTTTTACCAATAAAAATGACTTGTACTGTTATAGAAACTGGCAGTGGCAAAAACTAATGCATCATAGCTTGAAGGGAAGCCTAAATACGAAGTGTTAAGTGAATCATATGTATTCAAAAGGGAAAGGAACACGTTCTCAGATCTGATTATAAAAACCCCCAGAATTTGCAAGTATTCCACATGGTCTCTATTTTATGCCTGTTGCTACTTTCAAGGAATAAATGGCACTATCTGTACAGTATAAATAAAGCAGAAAAACAAATGTCTGCTGAATCAAATTATATCAGACTATATTTATGTCATATAAACTTAACAGTAAGTGTTTACAGGATCAAATCCCTGCAGCAATATTAAAGGACAAAGTCTCATTGTATTATTTGTGGCTATAGAGGGGATGTATATTAACTTTAAATTTACCTGCCTTACAAAAATAAGCAAACTGGTTTAAAAAAAATATAATCAGATGTAAAATTACTCCCTAGCTGCAGAATCTGTGACTTTCAGAAAGTGTCCAGGAGCTATGGAAACAACTTTTTTATAGAAGCAAGCTTTAAGACACTTAAAGCTGTATGCCGAGGTGATGTGTTACAAGGTAGACTGCTTTAGAATACGACTCCTGAGACCACTTATGAACGTGTGAGTGTGAGAGTTGGTGCAATTTACTCACCAGAATCCTGAATCTGCTATGTTACAGTTCCACCTATTTAAATCAGAGGTCTCCACTTCAACAACACAAAACTTTCCTTCCTTTAGCACACTGTCCCTGTATGAGAACCAGCTAAAAAGGAGGACAATTGCTGTGTAAATATATCATGTAATTTCACCTATACAGCACATGGAAGATAAATAGATAGGCAGGACACTTTTCTGTGAAAATAGGGGTTTGATGAAATTCATTTGCTGGAGAACAAAAAGAAGGGAGATGAAGGAAGAGATGTCTCTTATAAGAGAAGATGAAAAATGAAATTGCATTCCTACTTAGTTTTAATTTTTGAATTCTCGTAACTTTTGCTTCTAACAGCTTTTAGTCACGCAGTGGGTCCTAGTTGTAAATGTAAGGAGTCTCAAATGTGGGTAGGCATGTTGAGTCCACAGGCTTGCTGGGATATGGAGGTCATTGTACCTGGCTGTACAGCTCTCTCTGACCTTCTGAAGAAACAAACTGTGCAACTTGTCCCTTCTATTTGCTGACAAGATAGTCCATAATCCTTTTTAAATCAGTTTGAGTATGGAGGCAACACTGTCTTGCTCACAAAGCCTTTACTACTTGTCCAGAATAAAGCTGATGGAGACCACAGCTTCTCCAGCCGAGAACTGATCACTGATCGGCAGACTAAGGTGCTGTGTGGAGATTGGAAAAATTAGGTTGGCCACTTGTCCACAGATAGGTGAGGGGGAAGGGGAAATGGAAAGGGTGGAACCCCATAAGAAGTAAGGCAGAATTATGTAAGTGGAAAAGAAAGGCCAGAAGATTTTAGTGAGGAAAGGCAGGAAAGGTAAAAGACTGGGAATGCTTTTGCAAGATGATGAGAATTACATGTTTGCAGGACTCATCTAGATATGCCGGGAGAAGCCATGAATTCCTTGCATGCAGTCATGTTCTAAAGTGCATGCATCTAAGTAAAGCATGAGCAAATCTGAAGAACTTTGCGCTTCAGAGGTTTGTTATTTTATGGCCATCTGGAAGGCCTTTTTTGGGGATCTTTTCAAATAAAAATGTAAACAGTTGGAGAAAGAAGTCTAGACATGAACAGGTAGCTGGTCCACATGTTGTAACTATGTGCAAGACATTAATACAAAACAGAATTATCTGCATTCTTGACTAGATGGTCACAAAGTATTTACAGATCCAGGAAGCACATCTATTGATAGCAGTTCAATATGTGGCTGTAACAAGGCATTTTCTTAGATGCTTTCCTAGTAGTTTTCTCTAAATCTGCAAATAATAACCTGGAAAGATACTGAAAACTTCTGCTGGCTATCTACATTTTCTTCAAAAGTAATGATATCATGCATGAACAAGCCAGGATTGGACGTCAGCTTGCACTGCCATCAATATTTTTGTGTGGTGAGAAAAGAACCACAAGTATTCCATCTGAAACAAAAAAACAAGGCTTGGTCCCTCAATATTACTTGGTGAAAGATTTGAAGACACAAATCCCTATTTAAAATCTACCAGTGTTGTGTCATAGCATTTTTACCAGAGCCCTTGTAAATCAAGCCTTGATTTTTCTTTCATTTTATTTTGCAGTGTGCTGACACTTGGACATTAGCCATAATTTTCACTTCAGCAACTTGTCTGTGGCTGAATTACTGTCAAACAGTTAAATGTGCCAAAGGAGTTTTCTCCTCAGATCTTCTACACTCTGTGTAAGAAGCCTGTGCTCAGCAGAGGCAATGATAACCTTGAACCAGGCAACAAATAGTCAGTGTGGTGTTTTCACTTACAAACATCCCAGAAAATGTGTGGCCAGGATGATGGGAAGCAGCAGGACCATCCCAGATGACCCCAAGCCCGAGAACGAGGCAGAGACCTGGTTATGGTGGACAGAGCAAGTCCAGGTCTTACTGTTCCCCATGGAATAAACTGAAGTAAATCCATGGCAGGGAGAAGTCTTGTTAGATGTGCGAGTGCTGCCCTTGCCTGTGTTATGGTAATGACTTGACTTGAGAAAGATTGGACAGGGCCATTGCACTGATTCTTTTCCAGCAGGACCATTTTCTGTAGAGTTGAAACCGTGGTGCTGTTAGTTGGGGATTGATAGCCTACAGGCAGGTCAGTGCACCTGTATTGCCCTTCCCACCATCAAAACACAGATTGTCTGGAGTCTGTCTAGTCAAAACTAGAAACTACCATGAACTCGAGGGACAAATAATGACTAAATGGGTGATATTCGGTCCTTCAGATCCTAAGAAATAACCCAACTGCCCTGGCTGGAGGAGCACAGAAGACAGTTTGCCGGATACAAAATGTGGTAATTGCAGCCTTGTCTAGACAGACACTTCACTCCAGACTGGCTCCTGTGGAGCGACAGATCACTCATTAAAATGACTTGCATCTCCACAGAATGTTAATTAACAGAACTGTGAGGAGCAGGTGTTAACTTGTTTTATAGATTCATTATAGTTCCTGAGCTCCCTAGACACAGTTAGATATAGTTACAAAACATTTAGACGTTCCTGATTTTGACCCTTTTGGTCTCATTTACAAACTTGTGGCAGGTATTTATTCACATTAATTTAAGGATATTGCTTTAAAGCCAAGAATTTAAACCCCAGGAACTGCAAGAAAAGTCCACCAACAGGAGTTCAGTGGGGAAGGATGCAGTTTGTCTGCATCAAACCTGTGGAGAGACTGTCAGCTCCCTCCTGCCTCCAGCTCAGCATTTGCTTTTCCCCTCTGTCTTCAGGGATGCTGCCATTCACCCACTGTCATAGCTGCTATCTAACAGCTGCCCAACTCAAACCATCTGAAATTGCCCAGGTTAGTTTGCACACTTTAGTTCATAGAGGTCTTGTTTTCAATTGAGTTAGAGAGCAATTACATAAATAGCTATAAGCCACACACTGGGCAGTTATGTTTGGGTTTATTTGTGTGTGTGAGGTGTGGAGAGATGCTCAGGGCAATAAATTCTTCACAGAGCCAAAATGGGGGATGTGATCAATGTGTCAGGCTCATTTTTTAACACCTATTAGACATTTTATACTGCACAGTGTGCAGTGGTTACCTCACATTTATTAATTTTTACTGCACAGTGGGCTCATCATGCACTTCTGGTACAGGCATAAGTGCTAGGAGCTGGAGCTCTCTGATACCAATCAGGTACTATGTCTGATATGGCCTCAAACCTGAAAAAGAATCTCTGGTATTTTCAGGAGTTCAGTGCCTGTCAGCTCCGCTTTTCTCAGAGACATTCATCTAGCCCTCTTGTAAGGCAGTAGATGGAGATTTTTAGTTCATTTACCCAAATGAAAGGTCTTGAACCTGTATATCCTATGCTGCCATCAAATGTTCAGCTCACCAAACTACCTGCAGGGCTGGTTTCCCTCTGACCCAGTGCGCTGTTAAAGAATCGAGCAGCTCCAAGAACAGGTGTTGAGAATGTTCCACGTTCTCCATGATGGAGAGTATGTCCTGGTGGTGGTGGTGGTGGTGGGCTTGTGATCCTGGTCTAAAGGAGCAGAGGGGGAGATGTAAAAACATCTTCTATCTACACAAGGAATCACACAGCCACTTGTCTGTTGAACTGATATTCTTCTCTCAAAACTTCAGGCACCAATCAGAAAAATCTGAGTTCCTTTAGGTTCTCTTTACAATACACAATACTGTAGAAACAATAGACACCTCTAGAGAATAATCTAGATTTCAGTCTCCCTGTGATGATTACAAAGAAGCCTAGTGTGACCACAATCATAATTACAATGCCTCAGTTAGATGTCTAGAGTTAAGGAGGAAACCAGGTTTTGGTGCCTGAAAACAGCCTCTAGAAGCTGTTGTCCTTGATTTCCAGGCTGACCTTGACCTAACAGGCGAGTTTTGAATGTCTGCAGGCTCTATTGTATGCATTTCACAGCTGAAGGTGTGCTGTTTTGATAACTCCATCAGGGCTTCAGAGCTGAACTGTTCTAGAGGCTGAAGAGCTGCGCAGACAGCCAGCATTAACAGGTTACTACACCCTGACTCCTTGTTACTGCACAGAAATGATGCAATGTAGAATTTAGGGAATAGTAATGGGTGGAACAGTAAGAACTGTTATGATTTAACCTTTTACGACCTTGTATGTCTGTGTTTTATAACAACTGGGCAAGATACAGTGCTCAAAGGATGTTGAAACAGGATTTTACAGTAGCTAATAGATACCATTTGCTGTAAAGAGAGCTTGGCAAAGGCCCTGAGCTGAAAAAAACCCACACCTATCAGTCCAGTAAAAACTTTAGTAGAAGACAGCATCACTTTATTATAGATGAAGATGTGACTGTGATTCTCTATTTTAAAGGAAGCCAGTTGTGGGCTAGATCCTGTTGGGTGCTGCATTATCTAATGGCTTGCAAGGTGATGTTTTCAAGGCTTAAAGTTCATCCTATCAGGATAAATAGGGATTGGCAGGTTTCTTTGAATACACTGGAGGCATTAAAGCTATCATAACTAAAATATTCTGTAAATATAAAGAAATTTCAGAGCTGGCATATGGACTTAAAGGAACAAAACCTTTCAGAAATAATAAAACTTCTCTGATCTAAGAGATGACTTGACTACCATCTGGGGAGGCTACACAGTCATCATCAGGCAGAGTAGAAATATTGCTTCAAACTCTTTAGTCCCAGCGAATCATATCAGAAAAGTTGATAATGACAAGAATAAAAGAAAATATAAAAGATATTTTTGGAACACGACAAGTGAGAAACTCTGCCAAATACAGATCTGGTCTTCAAATACTAACAATAATCCACAGAATTTACTGACTTTAAAGGGCTCCTGACAACTTTAACTTCACCCACTTGATCTGCAGTGAGATCTTCACTGCCCTGACTTTGTCAAAAGGTGTCTGAGTCATTTTGAGTCCTCACTCAAGGATTTTAATTCTGCAGTGTTGTCTTCACCCAGAATCTACCCAGCATCCTCAGAGCAGCACCAGGGCAAACATTACTGGCGGACACTGAGCCAGGCACTGTCTGTTTTAACTGCATTGCTCAAGACAGATAAAAAAATCACAGTATTGAAAACCGTCTGCTGGGAGGATTTTGTCCCCACTGTGCAGTATACGAGGGAAATGCCAACTGCACTGACTACGTGCAAACACAACTCGGGTCACTCTGTTAGGTGGGAGCATGCAAAGCAGTTCCCTCCCTTCACTCCATACAAGCAAGCAGTGGGGAAAAAGTTTGCCAAAAGCTGGGAAAAGACCTTGTTATTTGAGTTTCAGCTGAAAGGGACTGAATCCTGCTCCTCATTAGGGAAGTTCGTTTCTAGAGGAAATCAAGGCAATGCTGAATAGATGTTGTGTTTCATAAAGACCTTGGTTCAGATTTCCTTTGAACATACGATTGATCTTCAGTTCAGGGCTCCTTAACATGTTGTCTCTTGCCAAGGCTGTTGAATGTGCTTGAGGGATTGCAGGAAGGGCTGCCACAGGTGCCGAGGGGCTGACCAACCAGCCAGATGAAGAACCTAAAACAGGGAGAAGTCCATTGCAACAGAAACTCGTGTTGCAGGAAACCCTGTTGTGACCCTACAGGCTCATCTTGACCATTCAAGTTGATGACTTGAGTAGGTACTGCCTTGGACTGCCATGTAGCACTGTTTTTAGTACAATCAAACCACAGGTGAGTAACGCTAGAATGCATATTTTTACTGTGTAGTCAGAGCTTTTCTGTTCAATGGGTAGTGTGAAGGTACCAGTAAATACTGCAGCACCAAAACACAGGTATGCCTGCATTATACACTGACTGTTCTCGTGTTTCGAAGATTTACATATGTAAAGATGGCAGTGGAATTTGAAAGATGGATTTTTGCTTGGTAAGTGCAAGCTCCACAAAGAGCTAAGTGCTAAGGCAAACTAACTCCTTAACACAATACAGCTGTATCAAATTCAACACAGAAAATCACTGCCCCAGATAAGAGGCTTGTTCTACCTCTGTAGCGCTCATTGGATCTTTTGCTGCTGGAATTGACAAAAACATTAAATTAATAACATTGATACTCTGAAGAATTGTGAAAAATGCATGAATTTGCAACAATCATATCTTAGATTTCCAAAAGTTGCTAGTCTCATGAAACAAACACTTCTAAGGTCATCTGAAAAAAAGACTAATGTGGAGTAGAGCCAGTACAGGTAGTCATAACAGTGAGGTAAAACAAGCCAGATACAAGGCTAGCAAGCAAACAAGAAGGTAAGACCATATTTTTCATGTAAGCCTACAGAGACTTGTTTAGCAGTTTGACTGTATGCCAAATAGTTCACTGCACCTCTAAAAATTGCGTTACTTTAAAAGAGTAATCTGAAAGATCCCTGGACTGCAGTCAACTTAATATCACACATATCTGCATCTTCAAAGCATTCTCTTTGGCTCAACATAGCAACAGAAGCGTAACTATTAGTGGTTATTCCAACCTTGAGGTAATTTGATGCCCCACTACCCCACCCACTAAGCAAATAAACTGACTTTGATGTCCCTTTAACATGTCATGGAGGAGGAAAATAAAGGCCTTGTATTTAACAGTGCAAAAGAGATTATTCTAAAGATCATAATTTTCAAATGAATACTAAGATTAAATATGGTATTCATAGTCCATTCTTTCAGCTCCTTGGTATATTTGAAGTCTAGCATCTCCAATGACAGAGATGACTTCTCAAGGCATTTCCCTACAAATGGAGAAATCTTTTTTTATTATAACCAGTTATTCCAAAGATACTCACGGATGGACTTGATCGTGGTGGCCATCTACCCTGCAAGTCTCAAACCCAAATCACTGTTCAAGATCTATGTAATATTTAATATGAGAGATGAGGAGTTACAATACAGTGTCATTGGACACTCATAAATCATGCTCCAGCTTCAGCTAGAATTTAAAGGGATGCAGTAAGAGCTGAGATTAATGCTCTCTATGTCAGAGTATTTATTTTTGCAGGATAGTTCCAGTCTCTCTCTACGTGTAGCTTAAAGCATACCCTGGTTCTGTTCTAAACTCCATGTGCTGCTGGGAGTGTTTGAGCAGGAAACTTTACTTTTCAGTGTACTTGTTCCCCAGCCTTAATATTTCAATCCTACCACCAATTTCAGGGCCACTTATGTCTGTGTTAGGAGGTGGAACTCACCTTGACAATTAGGTCCTTTGCTATTATAATGGTAAGTAATGGGACTGAGGTAAATATATGGAATATAGGAACATTTTAATGCTTATTCAGGCAAAATGTCACAGCAGATATGATAATTCTAGAGTAAACCACTGATAGCAACACATGCTCTCACTAGAACACAAACACAGTGATTCTTTTATTGTCTTAATCTATAAATTTTAATGTGTATGAGCAAGTGATCCTTGCATGTCAATCCCAACTCTCATCTTTCACATACCTAGAGATGCTAGCTATATTTTCAAGTTAAATAATGAAAATGTAGCTTGGTACCTGTTTTAGTCTGCATTGCCTTTGTTTATTCCTAAGACTACATGGATCATATATAGTGTTCGAAAAAGCTTATTTGAAGAACTCATTTAAATAAAGATCAATTTGCAAATTGTACCAATGACTCTGTACAGACAAATATATATGTACATAGACATGTAAAAAATAGAAAACACAGGAAAATATCCACTTAAAACAATTGAAAAATATGAGGATTTGGAAAACATTAAGACATCTGGGTGTACAGCACATGTAAACCATTTTGTGGTAAAACCAGAACTGATGAATTGCACACTCAGTGGTATCAGCTACAGTATAACAAAGTCAGCTCTTTCCTTTCCATCAATAGGCTTTGTTTAAAAAAACCCATACATAAAAACCCAGTTCATGCCTTAAGGATATTCGGGTACAGAACAACAGCAGTAACAGCATGTGGATTTAAATGAGCTACCAAAAAAAACCACCACACCTCAACAGAAGCAGAATTGTAATACACCTATTATTGAGCATCTTAATACTGAAGACATCTGGCTGTATTTTGCATCTACTACTAATAATGACATGATATTATATCTTTCAGCTTTAAGGCTGTGCAGCCCTGGAATTCCAGACCCAAGAGAATATATTATATCATTTGCATACAATAACATTCTTTAGATAATCATATTGCTCAAAAACAAATGCTGTTTTTTCCGTATTTACGCACAGCTCCTGACCCATCTTTCAAGCAAAGCTCCACACCAGGGAAAACCTTACACAGAAATCTGGGGACATTTACTGTAAGCAATCAGCAGCATATTATACAGAAACAGAGATAATCACACCATCTCACTAAATGTGAGTAATTGTCTAAATTAGGAGCTTTTTCAGCACAGTGGAAAGTCTCCTAAACTAGATGTGCCAGATCCTCTTTTTGAGGATACTCTTATCACCTAGGAAGCCAAACTCCATACTGCATAACGATTTCCCATCGTATCCCTACATATCTCACCTAAAGGAGCATGAATTGACAAAACTATAGCTGGGCATACAGACAGTTGAGTTTAAGGATCTTTGGCAGATTCAAAATGTTGGGTCATGAACTGTTAGCCCTACTTCTACTAGCACTACTAAGGTAAATAAGATGATGATTTCTTGCTGTAATTTGTTTATTCTGTGACATGCTTTGAGGCTTCCTTTCACAAATTAGAAGCGAATGGAGGGAAAGCACGACTCAGAGCTCAGTGATAGTGGGAGAGAGTGGTGCCTTGATTGCCTGCTGCATGACTGGATTAATAAAAATCCATAACTGGATAATTTGTAGGGACAACAGTCTTATAAGTTGTCATTAACCTGTCACCCAGCTGTTAAACGTGGACTGTGTTTGGTTTCCCATCATGGCACCACAACAGTGATTGAGTGGGCTGCCAACACGGTGGCAGGGGACCAGCAGACAGCCTCTGCCTGGGGTTTCACTCACAGAAGGTCTGCAAACATTGCTGATGTAGCTGGGCTGCAGCATGAAGCTGCAGTTCAGAGAAGGTCTGAACTGAAACTAGCACTCAGAAAAGGTCTCGTCCCTGCCAAGCGTGGGATGCTGGCAGTAAAGTTCCTGCTGCCATTGCATCGCACGCTCCTCATGACAGATTAATAACCAGACCCTGAATTTTTTCTTATGTTTGGGGTGTTTTTTCTTATGTGTGTGGTATTGGCTTCACACATTGGCAAGTATTTTATGAAAATCATGAAAGAAATGGCACTTCCATGTGGGAAGAATACTTGCTTGGCTCACAGGCCAAGGCAGACACTGAAGCACTTATCTAAGTGTTCTTCTTGCATATGGGCACTCTCCTAAACTGGAACCATAAATAATGCTATGTTAACAAATTCACTATACTTACATGTTACATTGAAACAGTTACAATCATTCTCAAGTGTAAGTAATCTATCTCTCTATTAGAACATGCAAAAAAATAGAGTAGATATCTCTTCCATCTAAGACATAAAGAAGAGGTGTTTTTCACTAAAAACACTAGAGCTCAAACTTGGCATCATCAGTGAAATGCTAATAGACATTTTCAGTTGTATAAACCAAGTGTCTAAATAGAAAAGGTTTGATATTCAAGGGGAACCTATCCACATAAAATAAAACTCTTAAAAATGGAATGTGGTCAGTTTCTAAATACATTCAAATATTACAGTGTCTCTATAAATAGAAAACTATATAGTGCTGAAGAACTGAAGCAGTCCTTTCCAAATGTTCAAGTAAATATATTTCTCTCTCTTTACTATCATTAATACACAGTTGCTTGAGTTACAGCTGTTCTAGTCTTTGGCAACAGTTCAAGTAACTTCCTCTCTTTTCTCCAGCTTCCATTTTGACACAACAGAGTCACCAGGGCATATCTCAATTTCATAATGTTTTTGAAAAAATACCACATGTCCCAACCTTGGTGTGAGTGTTCAGTCAATCAAGGAAGCACGTCAAAATTCTCCACAATCCTTCAATTGTCACTCGTGTAGTGGTACTTCTCTAGTACCAGCACTATATCCAAGAAAGGCTATGTGCTGACAAGCTCCCTCTTACTTGCACAGAGCCTACTGAGAAGGATTTCAGAATATACTTGATTTATTGGACCTCGGACATGATATGGGGACTGAGAATTTGTTGCATAGTCCTGCAGTTGTGATGGTTTGCTTTGACTGCCGAAATACTTCCCCAGTGTATAGTGCCTTGATAACGTCATTGTTATGTGTGGCCGTTCTTCAGAGGGATTGGATTTCACCACCTGCAAAAGAAGTGACATATGTGAGTGCTTTCTGCCTGCACCTAGAAAGACAGATACACAGCTGTGTGCACAGAAATGCTGAGGCAGTTGTGCACAAAGTACGTCCTGATACTCTTACCTTGAGCTGCAAGTTGCTCACAAACAGTATTTTAATGGCCAACTTGTTATGTTACCTACTAATTAAAGTGTAAGATCTTAAGTCTTGAAATCTAAATGCATAGGCTCATTATACTTGGTTGATTCTGAAATGCTAATTGTAATGTATATTCTGTTCTCTTCATTAGGGACAGTTTATGGAAAACAATAAAATTCATACTCAACAGCTCGTCTGTATATTCAGCATGTGAAAAAACAAAGGACAGCCCCAAACTGCAGAACGGTTTAAATCCTGCTCTGATATTAAGCACTTGAGGAACAAATATTGTGACTCAGTTAAGGGCCTTGTCTCAACTATAAGGTTGAGATGCAAGGTCTAAGGATATAAGGTCTTGATGCAAACCTGGCCTACCCCCATGTTGAGATGAAAACACTCAACGTGTCGTGTTTCTCCAAGAAGGCAGTTACGGTGCAATTTAACATCCCTGTCCCCAGGGCCTCACACTGACATAACCACGCAACATGATTCAGTAAAAAGTGCCAAAGACTGCTCTACCTTGGCCCCTGAAGTATATATAAAGCTTTGGGATTATCAGGTTCAACTTGTATGGAATAAACAAATGCCCATGGGACTAATAAGAGAGAAAGTGAAAGGTATGGTTGTCAGGAGCCTAATGACTGGGGAGGGTGGTCTCCTGTGAAATGCTGAAGGTCTTGTCTCAGTGAACACTCAGTTACTGATGAATAATGAAGCAACTTCAAGACAGGCAAAACTTCAGAACCTTGAGCATTTGCAGGACAGAAGACATCAGCCCCAGCAGTGGTAAATCCAGAGAAAGCAGAAAAGTGGTTAACTTATTCTTAAAAAGTAAACATATGGTGGCTTGATAGCTCTGATGCCCATCAGTTTTCCTGCTATATCAATCACAGCAGACACTTGAAAATGCAGAATTCATTTATTAATGCATCTATTTATTCAGAAGCATGTTAGCTTTTAAAAAATATAAGGTATATTTAATGCCACTGAACAATCAGAAAAAATGTTCATATGTAGTGAATCTCATAATAAATGAAACAAATCATACAAAATTAAGTGTGAGTGAAGGAGTAACATGTGCAAAGACTTGAAAGATTGAGCAGAGAGGCTATGAGGAAGCTAGCTGAACTGAAAAAGGACCAGGAACTACCCATGTAGAAAATTAATATATCCTCTGATCAATTTGATACAGCTAAGTGAAGGGCTATTATTTGTTTTTATTCAATTACTGCAGGTTCGTTTTTCTAAATTAGTGCCTTAGATCTTACAACTATTTCAAAATGATGCCACCTTGAACCAATCACCCAAACTGCATTCCTGTTAGGCATAATCTCCCAGGAATGCAATCTAATGTTCATCCAGCAGTCAGTCAGCCACTGATTAAGATACCAAAATCCCAAGATTGCTAGTTTCTATGCTGCGACCATGATTTCAGTGCCATTAAAATAGAAAATAAATCTGAATTTAAAAAAAGCTTCTATAATGGTCTTTGTAAGTGCTGTCCAATCTACACTTCTCCACAAGCATCTTAAGACAATGAAGTAAATCAAAAATCAAGTTTGCATGTGTAAACAGAACTAGAAGTATGTTTGGGCAGCAAGTACCAGGTTTATGCAAGATAGTTTGTCTCAGCTCAACATAATCCCTTTGAAAGCTCAGATCCCTTGGCAATCCGACAAAGATTGTAGGGTCTACAGAGGTGCAGATTTCTATGCTATCAGGCTCACCCTGAAGACCCACAGAAGTGGGTTGATGGGAACTGAAATAGTTTTTGAGGACAATCAGGGGAAACAGCTTTCTCTTCAGCCAGCTAATGGGAACTAAGTGAGAACTGCTGAGAGCATTTCAGTTCTTGTTTTTTGACTGCACAGAATGGCCAGTCCCCCCTTCCCGCACAGCCATGCTTTAGCTCAGATGGCAATTATGGAAGGGTGTCGTCTTCTGGGCGTTTAAGAATGTAATTTTTTTAAGAGAAAGAAAGTGAAAGCATAAAGCAATAGATTTAACCTAACTCGTCTGGTTTCAGAAAACATGAAAAGTGTTGGGGGTTTACATAGTGTTCTTGGCTCTCTCTTCAGAGGCAAAATGCCATTTCCCTAGTGCAAAGTGCTTCAGCACCTGATGAAACTCTGCTTGCCAGGATGCCAGGATGCAGAAATAAGCTGATGACAAAACTGTTAAAACTAACGAGGTATCAAAAGCATTCAAGGAGTTTCTTTTTGCTTTCCCCAAGGATCAAGTCTGGGTTTTAGTGGCTGATGGATTCTCCTGGGCATATCCGTGCCTCTTTTAGGCACAACGGCCTCTCAAGCCTCATTAACAACAGCTTTGTGGGCCAAATTGTCCACTGATCCTCCCCAGAAACACATACTTTCTGTTGAGATTCTTCCGGCAGAGAAACAAGACCAAATCTGAACATGAGCTCATACAAAATGATGGAGGAGTGCATGAAAAATGCTGATGACCGATCACACCCTGCTGTTTTCCACCCACTTCCATACAAAGCATCTGAAATATTTCACTTTGAAGCTCTCCTTTTCACTTGTAAGATCTGTGGAAATGGCAAGCAGCAGCAGTGACCCACGAAGACACCAACATCTGTGCTCTTCACAAAAAAGGGTCAATACAGCTTTCTACGTAAAATGAAGGGAGGCATTTACTCCATGGGGTGATTTATCCATCACATAAATATCTGCTCTGTGACTTCCTCCCGCTTTTCCAGCTCCATTTGTACTGAGCTGTGTTTGTGCCTCTCAAGCTCTGAGCAGAGTAGATTAAAGGACTGGTTAACTAGCCACACCTGCTGATTTTGGTCCCAAGGCACTACAGAGGCCATGGCAATGGCCTGAAAACATGTGAGCTGCTGGGGAGCTGAGGTGGAAACCAGCTGTGAGGCTGACACATGGCACTAGAAATCAGATGGGTCTGATAACACTCCCAAACTTGTGCTCTGTCCCAAGGAGCCTCATACTGGAGCAGAGTCCCAACCAGTTCCAGCCAATTGACTCCCCAGACTCTTCTGGAAATGCATTTGCTGTCTGGTAGACTGTGTCTGAGATAATATTTCTGCCTGTGTATTTAAGGAGAAAAATCAAAGCTTTATAGTTATTAATTGTTTTATTCTGCTGTGGCTGAGAGTTAAATATAATCCACAGGCTACAAGAAAATAGACTTGCTACGCATATGCAAACACCACAAGGACACTCCGGAGCCTATGCTTGAATTTTACGATCATCACCACTGAATTTCAGTTTGTTTAGTTTAAACTACTCCTAGGTTTAATTAGCCACAGGATATTTTGGTTTCCAGTGGGTGTCTGATGAAGGCAACTTTATTTTTATAATGTTGCTTTTTTAGGATCTTTAAGGAAAATATATCAAAGCTGTCCTGATATTTTTTCACAGCAAAAATTAGTACCTCCACTTCATTCCTGGCCCACCTTTGTACCTGCAAAACTCTACAAAGTTCTACACAGCTTCTCTGATAACCCTGAACACATTCAGGTCCTGCGAACAGGTTTGGCCAAGAGTGAGGCTTACAGAAAAATTGGCATGACTTGGCAAAATAAGCAAAGGGAGTTTATCCTTGAGAGGTTCGGAAAACATTTGGTGGTCTCTCTTACTTAAAGTAATTTATTTTGACAGAAAACAAATCCTTAAAATCATGCTGAAAAAATACTAGCATTTCACTTGTGTGGTGCTAGTCTTTTTTAACATTTATGCACCTTTGATAACTAATAAAAAATAAATCCTAATAAAAAATAAATTCCATGAGAATTAAGTTTTTGTATTCTAAATGGCATATCAAATTACTTGTGCCATTATTCCAGTCAGTAACCAAACTTCTGAGATTTCTTCCAACTAGTCGCTTCTTGTTGGCTAAAAGCCCCCAGCTGACTATGAAACATTATAAATGTATTAACTCTTGATTTCAGAGAGCCATCTTTCTTTGCATCCTTTTTCCCCCTCCAGTTTTAACTTTTCAGTAACAATTTGTTCTTATTCTGTATTTCACTCTATCAGAACTTCCACCTCTCTTTTGATCACTCAGAGAAAATGCAATCTTTCTGAAAGATATGACAATCCCAGTCTTATGGTTGTAAACGGATTTTAGTTAAATGACTTGTGGTAGTTTCCTAATCTTTTGTTAAACAGTCCAGATTCAATTCATAAGAATGAAGAACCCTGTGGCATCACAGGCAATTTCTCACTCACATTTCTGTTTGTATAGTTGGTTACTGTAACTATCCCAGATAATTTTTTTCTCAGACAAAGGAAAACATATACATAGCAGTGAGATTAGTCCTTCAACTTTAAGCTCCATTTTAATTGTATTTATGGTTCAGTGTGAGTCTGCTGAGCTGCTCGGTTGGGAAGCCATCAGACAACAACCTGTGAGACTGAGGTACGGTAAAAAGATAAACTCAGTCCATGAAGAAGTAGCAGGAATATATAACATATAACAAATAATATAAGAACCTGGAAACTGTGCAACATCTTTTTATAAGAGTTACCTTTGCAGAAGAACATATTTATTCTTATTTTGAAGAATCATCACTACAGCAGTTCAGCCTGTCCTTGGATGGCCTTACACTCTGAGCAGTGAGGCACAAGTGCCCTGTACAAACTGCCATGCCCACGATTTGTATTCAGGCCTAACTTTGAGTCACAAATGCTAACCTCATTGCATACCTTTTTGTTTCTAAGCACATGACAGGTAAAAGATCTTAAATACCAGGAAATTATGTAGGTGTAAATTATTACCTCATGGAAATGGCAACCACACTTCCCTTGCAGGAATTCCTTGTAACGTCCCATGGTGATGACAAAGGTGTCAACCACTTCATAGCCCAAATTTTTTGCTGTATCCAGAATAACCAAGTTTTCATTCCACAGGTTTTGTATTTGTGCCTGCATTACAGATAAAATATTGCAATGTCCCCCATGTTGAGATGATTAAGGGGTATTGTGTCACGGAAATTAATAGTAAAACTGCATTTTGGATAAGTAAGGATGTTATACTCCAGGCATGAATTACTATAAATTCACTCTTGAAAACAGCTACTACTCCAAGGCTGTTGTAGATTTTTGCAGAAATTACAATTACTTTTCAGTAGTTGTGCAGCTTCCTTTATAGGAAGATTTCAAGGTTGTTTAAAATATAATTGCTGGGTAATGGCTTTTAACATATACTTAGCCAATGTGAGGTGTGATTCAGAAAAAAAAATCCAATTATAAAGCTGTAACAAATGGTGAAATGGTTCCTGTAAAGAAAAATTCAGCTTCAAATTAAATTCATTGAGGCTGTTGCTTAAAAGGAAGTAGAGGACATGGGTGTCTTGAAAATGGTTATACTGAAGAACAGATTATTATTTCTGAAGATTCTGCAGGAAGGCCAAGAATAGAAAAATTTAGCCATAAATGTGGCAAGATGGTGGATTTGACACTGTAGATAGAAGAGCTTGGAGAGTAGCTGGGGTAGTCCTGAAGCCTAGAGCCCCCGAACCACATTGTTAATTTGGCATACGATTCCAATATTGAAAGAGAAAACAATGTCAGCTATTCACCATAGTTGATTTCTGGAGTTTTGCCAATTTACTGAATAAAAAAAAGAAAAAGGTACTCCTCAAAAAGCCTTTAATACTCTTTCTATCCTTGCCTAATATACCCTGCATCAATATTCTTCTTCCTCCTAGGACTGAACTCTGCTGAAACCTATGGCAGGAACTATGAAGATGTTTCTTCATGTTGATGACGACAATTTTCCTACTCCATTGTATTGTGATCATCCAGATAAATTAAGAAAATGGTTTGAATCACTAAGAAGACATTCAGAAGTGAAAAGGTAGATAGTTAGACAGAAAGAATGGGCAAAATCAGACAGGGTAGTCTGTGTAGCAGAAAGAAAGGTGAGAGTAGCAGTAAGTCACACACTGCATACAGCAGTGTGTTATGGTTGCAAAAAGACGTGGGCACCAGTCCCCAGTGTGAAAGCAGAGCTGTATGTAATCTATGAAAGCTAATAATTTTCTCTTTTCGACACCTGTGAATAGCTGGAGCATGACACACAGTGCTGGTAGGCATCATTCACTCCGTTCTGCCCTCCAGTGCTTCTCATCCATGCATTTTATGTGTAGAGAATAGAGAATCAATGTCCAAATTGTAAATAAAAATATTGAATTGAATGAGTTACAAAAGCGCATTGAAATGAGCCCATTTGTTACTCTGAGGGTCTTGGATATGATTTAAACTAACTTTAACATATGATTAACATACAAATAACAGGCTGGATTCACGGGTACATTCCAGCTGCTCTGTAATGCTCTGGTTTCACAGGTGAGTTAAGGTAGATTTATGAGAGTTATGCAATGCAGCCAGACCAGTGAATCTGATCCAGCAGTAAACACGGGCCTATGCTTGACGTGGTACAAGGAGCAATCTGCTTATCCCTAGCACAATTTCTCAACTTGGACAACAGGATTAATATTGGAGCTTCCCCTGGTTCTTGGGATGGCTGACCTAGCACAGCATCTCCAAGGTCTCTCTGATTGCAGTGGAATCCTTGAAATAAGGTGAAATGGTTTGAATCCATATTAGTAAGCAGTATGAGCAAGTACAAACATTAATCTTTCTTTGATCCACTTAAAGCTTGCTCAGCAGAGGTTGTAACATATTTTGACCAGACAGCAAAATTAATGTTGAAATGACAAGTCTTCCATGAAAATACATTCAAAATGTACTATAGCTTACCTGTGATAGAGAGTGTATTCCATCCACTGGGAGGTGAAAGCCCATCCCTATGGATTTGATAATTACCAAGATATTTGATAGATTTTCCCCTTTTGGCAAAATAAAAAAAAAAAAAAAAAGGACAAACATTTTAATCACAGAATCACAGAATCACAGAATCACAGAATATGCTGAGTTGGAAGGGACCCACAAGGATGATCGAGTTCCACTCCTAGCCCTGCACGGGACCATCCCTGGGAGTCACACCATGTGCCTGAGAGTATCATCCAAACACTTCTTGAACTCTGGCAGGCTTGGTACTGTGACTACTTCCCTGGGGAGCCTGTTCCAGTACCCAACTACCCTCTCAGTGAAGAACCTTTTTCAAATATCCAACCTAAGCCTCCCCTGACACAACTTCAGGCCATTCCCTTGGGTACACTCACTGGTCACCACAGAGAAAAGATCAGTGTCTGCCCCTCCTCTTCCCCTCACGAGGAAGTTGTAACTGCAATGAGGTTTCCCCTCAGTCTCCTCTTCTCCAGGCTGAACAGACCAAGTGACCTCAGCCGCTCCTCACACAGCTTCCCCTCGAGGCCCTTCACCATCTTCATTGCCCTTCTTTGGACACTCTCTAGTAGCTTAATGTCTTTCTTATACTATGATGACCAAAACTGCACACAATATTCAAGGTGAGGCTGTACCATCGCAGAGTAGAGCAGGACACTGGTGAGGCCTCACCTTGAATATTTACTTAACAGAAACATCAAAAGACAATGTACACTTATTTTTTTTCAAAGCCATGTGCACACCCATGAGAAAACAAATGAAATGTTTGTGTTTAAAAATTTTTGTTGTTTCTCATAATTTATCATATCAGAACTTGGAATAACACCAAGTACATAGCATTACCTGCTCAACACCTTTTGGATAATTTGCAGGTGATTGGAATTAAGCCACTGAACACCACCTACAATTAATACAGTCTGGTCTGTGTTCTCCAGGGGACGTGATCTGAAACCCAGAAAAGAAAAACAACACATCTTGCTTCAAAACAGATGGCAAACATTTTAACTGCATTGCATTGCATTTCACTAAACTGTATCTGGCACCCTGATCAGAGGCCTGATGTAATTTCCTACTATTTTTTAATCACACAACACGGTCTGCACATGTTATGCTTAATTGTTTACTGTCTTTAATTGTGAAATGTGTTAAACATGTTCGTGAACAGAACAATAATACAAACAAGGGTACAATAGAGTTTGTACAGTACCTCTGCAGCAGCTGTTCCAGTGCTTTTTCAAAAGTCGGTCTCCGGTTTGCATTCATCCAGAACTGGGGGTAGTAGGAGTAACTGATAAATGTTTTCCCCTCATTGATATTATGATAACATTTAACATCATGAGTCTTTTGCCATTCCTGAAGAGTCTTATTCACTCTTTCTATTAGATAGTACATCATCCCTCTGTTGGTTGAGTCACCTATAAAAAGAATCTTTAGATGGAAAAAAAGATACGACTTAAAATTTGTACAATCCAGAAACCAAAAGCTTAGAAAAGAATACAGCTACTCAGGAGGTCTTTAAACCCTTCTCATAATGTTCAAGTAATACCTCTGTGAGCTGCCTGTTCTCCAGACCTAACATCTCAATACTTAAGTTCTCCTTTAGCAAAATCTGTGTGATTTGATCAATAAAAAGCTATATTATGTGTTTCAAAGACAAAAAGTCCAGGTTATAGATGGCTATAGCTGCACAGTTAGCCCCACATTTTTCATCCTTGGTGATAATTTCTTTTGCTTATCTGTATATTTCCTTCCAATTGCTACTACACAACTGCTCTCATAATTGCTCACAGCTTCCTGCTTTTTTTCCCTTCAGTTTTTCATGTCATTTATTCCTACACAGCATGTCTTGGTTAATGTCTGTCTTCTGTAAAGGGAGTTACAAATGCTGTCAGGATGACAGAAGTACTTTAAGTATAGCAGTCTTTCCTAGGCTACTCTGAAGTTGCAAATGAATGAAATCAAATCTGGGCTTGTTCCTATTCATTCTTACTCTCCTTTGACAAATCAAACATCTCTGTATTTGGAGAACTCAAAGTGGGGGTTTTTTTAATGCAATTGCTATATTTTTAGTGGATAGGATTAGCAGTTCCTCCTGCTGAAGCAGGTAAGCAATGACAAAATAGTATGAGAACCCAGCTTCACTGTGGTTTGCCAATGAAATTGTGTGCATAATCAATTACCACAGTCACCTCAGCCAGAAATCCACACTGAGGAGCAAAAACGTAAAACTGGGAGTCAGAAACCCCACAGAGCCATAACACAGTAACAGCCCTGTTCTCTGCACAACAGTATGCAGCTTCCCCTACCTCCTCTGGCACTCAGGGTAGTTGGCACCCTGTAAGTTGGTGTTTTGTTGTTTCATTTCTTAATTTGGTTTGGGGTCTGATGTTTTACCACTTCCAGATTGAATATTTGATTACGCCAATAAAATTCAGACTGCACAAAATTACATGTTTAAGAATACATTTCCAAAGTGTTTTTTTAGAGATTCCATGTGGTGGAAGCATCTTGGACTTCCCTCATCTAATACATCTCTATCTATCTATTCCCTTGAGGGATGTTACAGTTTCAGAAACTGATTCCACTTCCCACTATTAACCTGTTGTGATTAAAAATAAGTCACAACAGTGTACCAATGACACTTGCCACAGAACAGAAGCAGTTTCAGATGAACATACCCTAAAATCTGGTGTCAGAGTCAAGAATGGACATAGCAATGCCTTCAGCTTCCCATGCCCTGCCCACTGTGGGCTGCAGAGAAGCCCTTGATAGATTATGTATGGTAGCAAACAAATTGAAACTAGCAACGAGCGCATAGAGGCTCTTCTTCCTCCTGTCCTGGACCTCTCAAAGCTGCTCCATAGAGAAAATTCTTAAACAGCTGCTGTTCAGGCTTGTACTAAACAATCACTTTTCTTACATGCAAGGGGATTTCCAGCTTTTTACACTGTGTGAGAAGAAACCCCTTTAAACCAAGCATAACATGACACACAGAAGTCAAAGATCCTTGGATCCCTGAAAGGACCAGTTGGATATTCTCTCTTTCCCTCTCTGACAGACACAAACATGCACACAAATATTATAATTAGGAGGACAGTTCATGCTTAGAATATGTCCTAATTCTAAAGCAGATTAACTTGAGGTTTTAAGCCACAATTCTTTTAGCTTGCAAAATCTCCTAATTTCTTCAGTCTGCCTATATCTGTGTCTCTTTAATCTCCATTTCATGAGTCCATCACTGTAGTATCTAGATGCATATCTATTTAAAAAGTAGTTCTCAAATAATAGCAGGCAAGGATATCATTAGCTTGTAATGTGGGTGAGAACATTTCTGTGAAAACACAACACATCATTAGCAGAATAACAAACAGTCACTACCAAGTTACACACATACAGCAATTGGTAGAACATACAAGATTGTTTCTTTTCTACTTCTAGCAACATACAATACTGTGTTGTTATCACAGCACATGGGAATTGCAAAGGAGCATATTCAGCTATTACACTAAATCGGCAGATGCGGCATTTTTATCTCATTGTTCATTCAACGGTGATAAGTATTCTCATAGATACTTTCTCCTTCTAACTGTATTTGGTCTACTATCATCTACCTCTCCTTTCAAATAGCAGGACAACAACCTTCACGACAAAAAGGAGAAGAACTATGGCTAAGGCCAATGAAAATGATACACAGATATCTTTTTTTTGCCAACACTCTGCATTTACTATCAACTGAAGTGTGAAGTGTCATGCTAAACATTTCCAAAGTCTCAAACATTGCAAAGCATCGAAGACTAAGACTGACTCATCAGTCTCTTTCCTATTCTTTTGATGTGTCAAAATTAGAGCAAAATACACACACACACATCCCAGTTTACACTACTAAATAATTTAGCCTTGTAGGGCTTTACAATGGCTATACCTACACAAGCATACACATATAAACCATGGATCCATGAATGAATTTTCAATTCTTCCTTGGCGTACCTAGCTGGCCAGGTTTGCAGATGGAGGGGCACTATGTGCAGTCATTTAGTGAATCAGCACCAGGAGAGACAAGTTAGGTACAATTCTGTCTTAAAGTGGCAGTTTAGTCCATAAATGCCATGATGCTGGGCACCATATGAAAATATCAGGTGAGCTTTAGCATAGTATTTGTCCTGATGTTCTGAGAATGTGATGGAGGAGACAGGAGTCAGAGCAGATTCCTTTAGATAGTCAGTCTAACAGGATGAAACAGGTAACAGCCCTGACATAATTCAAATATCATCACAAGATTGATGAGACTGCTCACAGCCTATCTCCAAAGGATGCTGTGAGTCTCAGAACATCTCCATTTTTACTCTTAAGTGAGCTTGTTATGAGATGGTGAAGTAGGAGGTCAGGAAATTATATCAGAACAGCTAATGCTGTTGAGTGACTGACTGTGCATCTGGGAATGTATACTTATTTCTAGGAGAAGGTGTGGTGAACAGGATGAGCCAGGATTGAGACAGATGGCAACATCACACTGGGGAGGAATACAGGTTGTTTCACTTGTAAATTAACACAGACTCTCAGAAACATGTCGGTTAAGAGAATTCTTGAAACTTGATGTAAGTGGGGAAGAAAGAAAGGAGATGAAGTGGACTTGTGGATGTACAGAAAGGCAGATCAAAAGCATAGGTCACCCTCAAAGATGTTAGTCAATTACAGAACCGTATGAGCTTTCAGTGAAGGAGTCCGGCTGTTCAAGTAGATAAGAGCTACAGCAGGACTGTATCACTGGAATCAAGCAAATTTGTTCAACTCCAGCTACATCTTTCACAGTGAAATTATAGCATTGCTGAAAGATACATCATTAACACTAGGACTGCAGTATCTGAAACCTATGGTCCCTGCTCTCTAGCTCTAAAGTCTGTTTGCAGTCATCATTAGAAGGTATCAGCAGTCATCCTCTGGAGAACATGTGTGCTGAGATATTGAAGGGACAGTTCTGCCATAAGTCTAGAGAAGATGTCAGACAGAAAGACAGGTGTGCATTCCTTGTAATCCAATGCACCCCAGGCTGGTGGATGAATAGCAAATCACCAGCAAATCTGCATACATACTGCATCTGTTCATTAAGACCTTGTCTGCATCCAACAATCTACTTCTAACTATTGGTTCAACCATGCTGTGAGACATGTAAATCCTGGAAAAATAAACAAATTCTTCTCCCTAAAAAAGGGAAATTAGGTGAAAGAAGAGGGCATCTGTAGATAATCCTACCTGCTTTTCAAATTGCCCTTGTGCAGAGCTGACCAAGCACATTTTGTTGTGGTGTGCAAACCATCAGAACGCATCTTTCAAAATTCATGTTCTGCAAGTCAACTTTGTTTTCAGCAAATGCTTGGAAGTCTCAAAAAGGTTAAAATAAATGGGTTTTAGCTTGAGGAAGAAAACCTATGTCCTTCAGCTAACCCATTCAATGTAATTGAGTGTGTGGTAACTATAGCCCCATTTATTTCTATACAGTTGAATGAACTCACTGTAGCTGCATGTGCTATGTGGTATTTAATATGATTTCTACCAAAGGCTCTAGGGATGACTATGACAATAATGAGGAAGATGATGTCTCAGGTGTGTAGAATACGTCACATCTCTGTTTTTTTACATGTCTGGCACAAGGCTTAGTCATGTAGTGTTCAAGTTGATGAGGATTTGTCTGCAGGATGACTAAAGGATTAGACATACATAACATTATAATTTTACCAGACAAAGAACAACACTTTCACACAGACAGATGTTTTCAGTGTCTTCTCTTGCAAACATTTTGTGTGAAAATTCCATTATAGCTTAAAGGCTTGGAAAGATTGTGTAAGCATAGTGGAATTCAATTCTTAACCCGACCTATCATTATAAATTAACCACACTTAGGAAATTTAAACACCTGTAAGTTCAAAACACCACTTAACTCTAAAATATTTTTAAGAAATTATAAGCTAAAATTCCTTTTTTAACAACTGAATTTTAAGCATATTTCAGCAAATATTGTCTTTTCATATTTCCTGTTCCTAATTACACATGGCTCAATGGTACTTAATTATAAGACTAAACTCTGGATAGTATTTCTCAATGATAAGTGAAATATATATCCCTCCTGCTGTTGAGGCCAACTTTCTATATGCTGCTAATTGGGTAAATAATAACCTGTTAGAACCCATTTTTCTCCACCCATTTTTAAAATTTATTGTACAAAAGTCAAAGCACCGTGTTTTAATACAATTGTATATATCTTACAGTAAGAAGTCATTAACCACAGTTAGAAAGAATTTTGTTGAGCCAATGTAATACAGATATAATATTTTATTATGACTACCAATTTCTTTGATTCAATTAGAACATACATGTGGAGTTCCCTAAGAATGACACAGCCTGCAACTCTTTACCCTTAAAGTTTAAAATGGAGGAGAAAAAAGACTGCAGATATGAAAAGTGGACTGAAGGAAAATCTATTCAGCCTTAGCCACAGCACTTCAAAATTTTCATGTTTACTGTGTTTGAAATGCAAACATATCACTTGCTATTCTTGCTAACACATCATAAAGCAAAATAAGACCTCATAAAACTGTTTTTGTGCACATACATCCTTTCTTATGTCTCCATTAGCCTGAGTGTTGTTGTTCTACTACAAGTGGTCTCACATTTTTATGAAACCAAGTGTCCTGGTCTTGGCTGGGGTAGAGCTAATTTTTTTCCTAGTAGTTGCTACAGTGCTGTGGTTTGGATTTAGAATGAGAATAATGTTGATAATACACTGATGTTTTAGTTGTTGCTGAGCAGTGCTTACACTAAGTCAAGGACTTTTCAGATTCTTGTTCTGCCCTGCCATTGAGGAGGCTTTGGGGCACAAGAAGCTGGGAGGGGACACAGCCTAGATAACTGACCCCAGGTGGCCAAAGGGCTATTCCAAACCATATGGCATCATGTTGAACAATAAAACTGAGGGGAACTGGCTGGGGGGTGACAACCTCTGCTCATGGACTGGCTGGCCTTTGGTCAGTGGGTGGTGCAAAATCGCATTGCGTATCACTTCCTTTGTATATTTTTCATCATTATTATTTTCCCTTCTTCTTCCATTCTGCTAAACTGTCTTTTTTTCAACCCACGAGTTTTAACTTTTTTTCTGATTCTGCCCCTCATCCCACTGTGGGGCAGTGAGTGAATGGCTGTGTGGTGTTTAGCTGCCTGCCAGGTTAAACCACAACACACAGAAACAACTTAGCTCAAGCAGAGTTTTATAAGCATACCAACTAAAATAGCAGTTAGTGATGATGTGAAATCAACTGGAAGTCACAGCCAGGGAAAATTAATTTTTCTTATAGAGAATGGAGATTACAATTTTACAGATGAGCTTTGGAAAACAAATAAATTCTAACATAAGACATGAAAGCAGCTGGAGTTAGAAAACAAATTAGAAAGCATTTTTGAAGGCTTAATTATGATGCAGATAGGAAAGAAGTGGTCTGCTTAAGTGATCATAAATATATTTCAGAAACATTGGCAAATGAATAAAAGAAACTAATGAGCAAGAGATATCTGTGCGCTGCATTTTATCAATGTTCTTTGAAATATGAGAAAAACAGAAGTATTGTACTTAAAGATACAGTTGATCTTCCATGTGCTGCATTTCAGACAAAAAGAACATTCACTTTACATTTTATTTCATCACCCCAGTCTGCACTTGTGCTTGGGATTGCCCTGACACAGGTGCAGGACCTTGCACTTGGCCTTGTTAAACTTCATGAGGCACAGAACTTCATAAGGCCATCTCTTAACGCCTGTCAGGGTTCCTCTGGATGGCATTCCTTCCCTCCTGCAAGTTGACTGCGCCAAACAGCTGGGTGGCAAACTTACCGAGGATGCACTTGAACCTGCTTTCCATGTTAAACAGCACTGGTCCCAGAACCAACCCCTGAGGCACGTCATTTGTCACTGCTCTCCACTCGGACACTGAGCCGAGAACACAACTCTTTGAGTGCGACCACCCACTTAATTTTTTTATACGCTGAATGTTCCGTCTATCAAATCCTTGTCTCTCCAGTTTAAAGATAAGGATTTCATGCAGGACAGTGTTGAATGCTTTACATAAATGATGTTTTACACTGTAAGAAGTATAGCCAGCAGATCAGAATCCTGAAAACAAATTATATTTTTTCCAGGGCAAAAATCAGAAACTTTACTCTAGTGAATCACAAATGTCACTACTTGCTTTATCTGTGACTCCTGATGCAATTTTGCATGTCTGACTTTTTACGAAGGTATTCAGGTGTGAAATTCAGTCACAGAGGGCTGTTAGAGTTTTGACAGTAGGAATGATGTCATTGGACCCAAAGAGGCTACAGAAATACATGCTTTCCTGCAAAAGGACTAGTAATTATCTGGGGTTTATAGAGGTTTTGTTGCCTTAGTTCATAATAAACTTTCAGGAATAATTCAGATGTAGATACACAAGCCCTTCCTAAAGAAATCTGAACTGCCGAGACCACAGTTACAGAAGCTGAATATTCAAAAACCCTGAATGGAGAGGCACACAGGTTTGTTCAGCCCTTTTTGAGAAGTGGAGGCACAAACAAGTTGTGTTGTTCTTAGGCAACTTTAGCAAATGAAAATATAAATCAAAAAGCATTCTAGGTTATCTCAGTGTCCTCGCTTGGACTGATGACTTTTGTCCTTTTGTTTTGCACTCATGCTTTTTTTTTTGCTATCTGCTTACATTTCTAGCATTGAAACCTGTTTCTGGAAACTAAGATGTCTGTAGTCCTTAAAGACAAGGTATGTAATGAATTGAAACTAAAATCACAAATGAGGAAATATAAATATTTATAGTTGTTTAAAAAAAAATCCCTTGTGTAATAAAAATGTATTTACTCACAAGAATTATATCTTGCTGGCTACTCAGCAGGTCCTCCATAAAAGATCCAGATTTCTTAAACATATAAGACAGGCAAAAGTCTTTTGCAGTGAGCCCCAGAAAATTTTTTTTCGACTACTGTGTAAAGTAATTCTAAAGTTTGTCTTACAACAGGCAGTATCAGGATCTTATCAGCCAAGCCGGGAACCATTTTAATTCATCTACATTTAGTATGAAGAAATTCTCTCTTAGTTCTTAAGTTCTACTGAAACAAGAGAGTTAAGTCATACTCTACCTTTATTCATTTGGTGAAAGAAGCAAAAATGCTATTGCAAAACATCACACAAAGTTAAAATCACTACAAAGTGATGACAGGAGAGGGAAAGATATAGGGGAAATATACCAAAAGGGGAACATACTTTAGAGTAATGAGTTTAAAAGAATAAACCAGTTAAATGGACATCTGTGCAAAGGTAACAGGAGTGATTCAGTAGATTTCTACAGAGCAGAAAAGGTTATCAGACAAAGTCAGGTGTCTTATGTAAAAGACACAGAATGGGAAACAAGTGCAATTAGTTTTACAGAGATTTTTCTTGCAAGGTGTTAATGCAGATCACATAGGATCTGGGTCTCATCTGACACTACAATAGATCAGTGACCTCAGAGAGTCAGAACATCATGGAAGTTGAATTAAGAAATTAAGCTCATAAACAGTCATTTCATATACTTGGTTTTAATGGACTCTTAACAAATGTTTTTGGCATTGGTGAATGTGAATGGCCAGATTCAGGAGGTGGGAACATCAGCAGATCCTCCCAGCAATACCCTGGCGATCCACTTCCATAGTAGTGTACTGTTCCTCTGCTGTCCTTCAATTGCCTGACCGAAGGGTGTTTGCTTATTGAAGCAGCCTGATGTCCATTGAAATTAAAGACCAAAGCAAAGCTATCAGTTTCTTGTCTATTTTTGCTGTGGTCAACCCAGAAGTGCTTGTTTTGTACATGAGGAGCAAATCAAGCCTCTGATCTGTCATATAAACCAATATAATTTTAGAAAAATATGTTAAGAGAAACACACAGCTCTATAGTAATTGAGAAAACCACAGGCAGAAATAAAGCCAAATGGCAATAAAGTACTTTTTGCAGGGCAAGAAATTACCAGAAACGAAGGAGAAAATGTTAATTGAGACTATTATTTTTGTATTTGTCTATATAGAAATGCTCTTCAATTTCATCAAAATGCCACTGTTAGTTACTGTTTTCGTACCTAGACAATAAACTTTAAAATCTTTATAACAATTAATTACTTACTTTCTGGATACTTGTATCCTCAGTAAGGTACCTGAGCCTCAGATCAGAGCTCTCTCTCAACAGTTTTACAGTCATAGCATGCTTATTAAGGAGACCTTGTATTTCCAAGCAATCACCTTAGAAGCTTCACTAAAAGAAAAGAATGTGCAAGAAGACTTGGTAAGATTAGTGTGCACAAGCAATGCCATGCATTAGGTATGCAGAAGAAGAAAACCAACTTGCATGTCAAATGTGAGACAAACCGTGACAACAGGGCAAATCCATCCTCCATTTGCCATCCTTGGGTACTCACTGCAGGTCTGACTGGTAACCACGTATACCACAGATCTTGAAACTCCAGTGGTGTGACCTAAGATCCTATGTGAAATGGCAGCAGACAACTGCCTCTACATATGAGGCTAAATTATGGATAATGGTTGGTTTTTGTCCCTGTGGATTTTTCATCTGAATATTTTTCCAGTTATAATAAAAAGGGATTTTTCTCACACGCCAATCATAAAATATTTTGAAAGCTTCAGGACTAATATCCAGATAAATAAAATTAATTAAAATGTAAAACCTGCTACATACCCTTCTGCCCTCCACACAGCGCTGGAGCTCAGGTTTGGCTAGCACAGAATATCGGCAGCCATGGGGCTGCCACGTTATTTCTCTCCAGTCACAGGTCCTGTTGTCAGAGCAGCTGAGGCAAGGGACAATCCACTGCCCTGGAAAACAGCAATGGGAAGTCAGTACCTCCCCTGTATTTTTGTGAGTGGTTTTATTACACAGGAAGGAAGATATTTTTGAGTATTTTGTCATGGGAGTTTTTCCAAAATTAAATGCCCTCTAACCCTTTGAGGAGACTATTTCCTTCCATTGTGTTATGCCCTTTTCATTTAGCTAGGGTGGGAGTTTTTCCTTTCCCTGAAAGAGCTGTGAATGCTCAAATTTGACAGCTGTTCATAGGTTCATTTCTCAGCTCCTGTTGCCTTCTTGTAGTACCTTGTCCTTTTTCAAGAGAAGGAATACAAGAAAGGGAAAAGTGGTGAGGAGGCTGAATGCAAAAAGAAAATATTCACGTTCAGAAATGTCGAAAGACAAGGTTCATTCTCATCTACAACTAAACATTTAAAGGCTGGGTGGCTGGTTGAGAGTACCTAATAGAAAAATGAAGCAGCATGAAGACTTTCCCTCAAAAACCACTAACTTTAGTTTGTGAGAGTTCATAGGACTGTCCCAGACTGCACATATACATTTCAGAAGATGACAGGTGAGATGAATAATGTATGTGATTTAGTAGAGCCTTATCCCTATTTTCAAAAATTGTTTTGCAGATTAGGAGCATAAAGTGGGATTACCAAAAGTCAGTGGGTTTTAACAATTCCTTACCTAAGGTTGAACGGTTTTATTATTTCGTTTTCTAAGGTTATGCCTTTCTGAAATCCTACTGGAAGCCTGATGGATTTAGTCTCTCAAGAAAGACAGAAAACATTTGAGTAGCCTTTATATTCAGAGCAACAAAAGAAACACTTTTTCTAGCTCATATAAGTACACAGTACTGACACCTCCCAGGGACTATGCAGCTCTGCCATCAAAACCTACTTTTGTTCTGATTAAAGCATTAGACAAGGAAGAGTGCAGAAGCCCCAAATCCTTGTGTCAATGTTATCAGGCCTTGCTAGCACAGACGGGTTTCTCACCACAACCCAGAAAATAGCTCCAAAAGCAGATGTTTGCAGAGTAGACCTGGCCTTAGAGTTTGTCGCCACCACTGCCATCAGGCAGAAGCTCAGCAGCCATCTGGGTGTGATGGATTGCTGCTGAACAAGAAGTTCCAGCAAAAACCACAAGGCTGTATATTGACATTTTTTTATCAGGCCAGGGACTGAGGAGGCTGCTGAGCAAAGCAACCCTGCAGGATGCCAGCGGCCTTGGGAGAGTCAGCTGCTACCTCAGGAGCAAGGGAATTTCCAGGGAGGCAGCCTGTGCTTGCACTTAGCCAAAAATCCAAGTGAATATGTTTTTGAAAGAGTGCAAACAAGAAGACAGAAACGATCCATGCTTCTTGCTCAGAGGACTTTCAAACTTGCATTTTCGGCATCCTAATCACCTAGTTGTTAGGAAAAACATTCCCCACTCTTATCAGCTGAGGATCACTTTAAAGTTCAAAATTCATTAGGACAGGAAAATAACATGCTTGTAACCTGGTAATTTTTGTGTAAAAACAGAGATCTGAACTTTGGCCCCTGGTCAAGATCCTATGTAGATTTTTTTATCAAGGGGATAAACTGAATATTTATCTAAAGGTACAAAGGGGATAACCAGGATCTAGAGCATGGAGTGCTCTTCCAAATAAATGTCCTGTTCAGCTGGGAAACCAAAGGCTGAATTTAGACAACTCCTATTGCCTGTAGCCTCCCAGTGCTAGCTGTTGTGAATCCCTTACTCATGCTGACCATCCCTTGGCTTTGAGGTCCTTTGTTCCAGGTTGTGGTCTACTGGCCACTACTGGGACCAGGAATGCTTTGAGCCTCCAACTTCCCTCTGTTGCCCCTTGTGGATCTTGCCCTTAGCTCCCTCTGTACCCAGTTTTCAATCCATGACTAAACAGTCATGGATTCACAGCAGTTGTCTGCGGAGACTGAAAAGTGCTAGGTCTCAGATAACTCAGCAACAGTTACCAGGCAAACACCTTTTACTGCTTTGTGCTTTTTGAGTAATAGAGCAGAGACAGAATGGTTAGTTGTTTTGAAGTCTGGACTCTGAGACTGCTACTGTGGAGCTCTTCATAAACGATCTGAGAGTTGTTTTGGGCAGTGTTTTATATTTTAAAATTATATGAAAACTGGGTATTTTTTCCTGATGCTGTAATTTTCCTTTCACACCAAATACAAAAAAGTTCTGGCAATGTCTACAACACATGAGAACCCTCATTTTATGGAATTTTCTTTTTAACATTACATACATTTATGAGCTGATCTGGTTTTAGGTAATAAACTAGAAAAGTAGAACTATATAAAATGAATATTCAGGAACCAAAATATCTGAAGAATAAAAATTTAAACTTTGGCAACTGTAAGTGATAAGTACCTCTTGAAAAGTTTCTTTTAAATAGCTTGGTTTATATTCAATAATTCTCTAGGTATATTAAGAAAACAGAGATCATTTTTTGGCATATACTAAAGATTAGTAGTAAATTGAAAAATATTTGGGAACAAGGATATATGGAGACAAACTGATGTGTATAGGAAGCACTAACATTTAATGCTAACAGAATAGTTGCAGGTTTTATATTTACAAAGCTTTTTCAAACAATGCATCTAAATTTATGCATTTTTGAACCAATTATTATGAGCTTTTCCTGTTTCAACTTTAGAACAGTTAGTCAATGAATTCTCAATCTTCAAAAATAGGATTGTGTTAAAAGTGAAAATGAATCTCATGTAAAAAGATGAAGACTATTAACAGTAAAAAATTGGAAACAATATTAGTTTGGAAATTAAACTTATTTGCTGGGGCAATTGTAAGTTGCTTTCCCCTATTTATACAAGTCAGCAGCACACATTGCAGCTTTCAGCACCATTTCAATCAGGCTGCATTTTGTGGTGCTTCAGCCAAAAGACTTAGTATTAGCTCTACCAGGCAAGGGCAAATTTACCTACAATTCAGTGAAAAAGAGCAGGAAAGAGAGAGGCATTGTTAATTCCTTCACAAATTAAAAATTGTCATAATCAAAGTTTTATTCAAGCCTGTAAGTAGGAGGTTTCCACAGGAAGAGTGAAAGTAAACTGGATTTTCGGCTCATTAGAACAGTTATAAATTGCAGACATAAATCTGCTTAAGATATGAGATTAAACATTGCCAGTACTCCCTAAAACAGTTCTCATAACATGAAAAGTACTTTAAAAATAATTAATTAGGATTGTTTATTTTCTGTTTTAAAAATATTACTCTAAAGTTAGAAGTCTTAACCAATAAAGGCTGTATATTTAATCTGATAGTTTTGTTTCTTCTTTTAGGCTCTTTTGTTTTTATTCATCCTTTTCCATTTTCATAGTCACATATGCATATATTATGTTTTCAAACATAAAATCAATTTTTTTCTACAGTGCCAAACAATCATCCATATACAGAGAAAAAAAAGTATTCTATCCTGATTACTCAAAATCAAAATATTCAGCCTACACTGATGATAAAGATAGTTTGTTGATTTATGACTAGCTTACTTTTGCATTTGGTGTTTATTTGGCACCCTAAGACTCTGTGACTAGGCTATGGAAATATTTTTTATTTTGGTTTTAGCTCCATTTATGAAAAAAAAAGTAGAAATTATTTTTAAAGGACATTATTTGCTTAGGCCTATGGACTTATGTCCAAACTGAGAATTATTCCTTGTAACCAAAGGAGACATTTTATTGAACATCAGTTAATGTCTCTGTTGGACCCAAATCCAGATAGCTGTTGAATGCAGGGAGAGATCACACAGAATTATCTTAAACTGGATACAGTTGTAGGAAATGTGGAAAGTGGGATATAACTAAAACATACATGTCACAGAAGCAGCGCAGAACATTAGAAGTGAATCTGTGATCTCTTACCCACCAGATTTTTGTAATTGTCTGCAAACCACATTTCTACAGACAGCAGTAGCCTGATTCACTTGCAGCAACTTAGCACAACTTGGGGTTCTCATGGTCTGCCTCAGCTCTTTCTCTCTGAGGAGCCAAACACATGGTTAATGCTTGCTGACTTCTATATTATTCATAATACAACAATAGTGAAGAAAGAGCTATTTTTCCTATGATAGCCTGGTTCAAACTCCATGTGAATCAAGGGAGATTTTCTGAAAGAAGAAAGATTTTCTTTGCTTTAAAAATTGTAATTTCATTCTATGGCGTAAACAAGAAGGAAAGAAACTTCCACTGTCAAATATTCCAATTTGCATTTAGTGATTAGACAGACAAAGAGACAGAAATGGTGTAAATTAAGTGCATATTTCGTAAGGTGCTGAGCTTCCTCCAAAGAATAGTGCCACGGTAACTAGGAGAGGAGGAAGCCACTTCTGCCTTTGGTTAGACCCTGAACTACTGTCCCTGCTCTACATCAAAGGACTAGAAATGAGGCATGAAATCCGAGTTGTATGGAATTGCAAAGCAGACTTCTAGTTTTTACCATTAGTGTCAGGGGAGGTAAGGTTTCATCTCTATCTCTGCTGCTCCCCCTCAGCCTTTGTCCATGTACAAACAAACACAAGCTTTTTTCAGCATAGATAGATTTTGCTGTGGTAGTACCTCAGTATCCCTATAAAACTAAGCTCTTCCCTGGCACAAGAACAGGGTATGGCGCTGCCTTACTTCTGCAGAAGTTTTGAGTTGTCTTCTGAGGGTAAATGACACTGCTTGGCTTCTCTGAAAATTTAACTTATTTCAGTGAAAGAGTTGGTTCTGCTTTAGCAGGGAATTTGCCGTTGCTTCCATATGTGTTAGGAAAATGTTCACTGCCAGGATTCATATACCATTCGGTTATTACAAATTTGGAATGCTTTTCCACATAAAGACATGCTTTCCAGCTCCAGTTGGAAGTTGTGACGCACAGTAAAAATACATGATTGCTTGCTGCCAGATACTGCAAACCCCAGTTCTAGGCTCACTAGACACTTGACACTCTTCACTTTATAAGCACAAATTATCTTTCCCTGTTTAATATACTTTTTCTTTGAGACTGCATCTCCTGAAATTTTTTTGAACTTTAATTGTGTAGAGTATATTCACAATAAGGCTGTAAAAGATATTTTATATTCAGCCTCACTTAGCTAGATGCAGTATTTAAAAGGAATATGCTATACATCAGGAGAAAGACACTATCTGCCCCAGAATGATTAAGTGGACTTGGTCTGGGCTTTCTAGTCACAAATGTTATGTCCTGATAGAGTGGCATAGGATGATTTATAACTTGTGTGATTAAAATACACTGCTAGGTACAACAGTGTTTCTTTTAAGCCTTCCCTCTGTATAACACAAATTTAATATACGCCTCTGTTTCATATGAAATGATGCATTCAGGCAGTTCCCACATTCCTGTAACTTGTGATTGATTATTCCATGATTTGGAGCAAATTTACTGCTGTGGGAAGATACTTCTGTCTATGGCAAGATAAAGAATACAGTTGAGTCAACAAACTATAGAGGAGTGTTGGGTTATTTTTCATTTCTCTAATAAAGGATTGAACAAAATTACTTACTGTCTAATACAGCAACAACTTAAGATATGAATAAGACCACATACCTGAGTAGTTAAAGTACACCTGAATAAATCTTCATGCAACTGTGACTTTATTATGAGTACATGCCCAACAGTCTGCTGTAATGTGAGTTCACAGTAAACCAAAGGCACGTCTTGATTGTATTGCTTATTATAGAATATTTGATTTGTCCAGCTTTTTTTAAGTTTTTTAGGTATCAATATATGTAAAACTAAAAACTGGTTTTGTGTCTCCAATATACAAATGGAAGTATAAAATTCAAATGGATCAAAATGTTGTATTCTTTTTCTAAAGTTAATTTTTGAGTAGATGATCCCGTCTAGTTAGAATAAAACGTCTGAGATTGGCCCAGTTGGTTAGAGCAGGGTTCTAATAATGCCAAAGTATGTCAAGATACCTGTATGGCCCATTCACTTAAGAGCTGGACTCAATGATCCTTGTGGGTCCTTTCCAACTCAGAATATTCTGTGATTCTGTGATTTTTATTTTAATTGGTTTCAATAGAAATATTTCAATGCATTTTAAAGGCTACATGACAATAACACAAGCAATGGTGAATCATTGATTAGAAACTTATTAAACAAAACATAATTAAACATAAATTAATTTACCTGATTTTAAACATCAGTAACTGTTACAAGTGATTAGTTCGATTTTTTGTGCATAGGTAAGTGCATGTCTATAGCAAAAAGTAAATACTGTTTCTAGTTTTTCTTTGATGAGTTGCTGAATTAATTTTCAGAAGAAAGGGAATAAAGTACAAACCTTTTGTGTCTCCAGCTTCACAGGTCTTAAACACTGTCTGTGAAATTGCTGAGAGGTATTCGTGAGACAGAGGTTGCAAGCCACAGGACTCCTCTGGGTGAATTTTGGAGCCACAGTCCTGAATTAAAATGAAATATGTGAAAATTAGAGCAGTGTGCCCATCCACGTGACTTTGAAGTCCTCTTTCAGGACATTTAAAGAGGAAAAAAACATTTGGTGTTGGTTCTGCAGTTCATTCATCCTTTGCTCTTCAATATATAGCTAAACATGAAATTTAGAATTCTTTTTCCATTCAGACAAGGGTTTTATAATAAATTATCCCCATCCACAGTAAACATAGAAGATACTACGTTTGCTAAAGACATAAGAAAATTTATTAAGGCAAACATATATAACTTTCACGTAATACTATGTTGTCTCTACTTACGTAAGTATATATTTTATATATATACATATAAAAATATATATAGTACAAACTGCATGAAAAATGGAGTGCACGTTTCTCGCTAAATCCAATGATAATATTCAGTAATTCAAAATTTGTCTTTTTAAAGAATTGCATATGCTTAGTACTACTAATTATTTACAAACTACACAAACAGAAAGACACTTTTACTGGAGTGTGTCCATTTCAAGAAGGACGATTCTTGAAACATAAAGAATACTGAAAAGAAATTTCTCCAAAAAGAACAAAAATATTTCGTTAGCATTTTCTTCACTGAAGCAAGTCAATTTCTATTTTCTAAAAGGATATTAAAATTAATTTCACAATTTTCATATACTATCATGCACTGTTGCCATGAAATTATGCTACATCTAGAATGTATGCCTCAACTGCAACAAAGAGAAAATGACAATTAAGTCCTAGTAGGTTCTATGTGAATCTTGACAGTTAGTAGAATATGTGCCACTGATATAGATGGCAATATGAACACGTCCTGGAATTCAGTAAACACTGGTAGTTCTAGATTATGCAATCAAAAAAACCAAAGTAAAATAGTTGTCTCAAAATTATTCTTATCTCATTAAATTCCATAGTGGCAGAAACAAAAGTCTTCCCGCTGACTTCAAGGGGTTAAGGTAATTTTTGTGCATACATAGGCAAAGAAATAGTGGGTATTTGTGGGTTGTCCTGTTCTCTGCTTGATCTCTGTAACTAGTGGCAGCTGTTATGACAAAACGAATGGCATAGCATCTTCTAGTGTCAAATGTGATGCTGTCTTAGAGCCTCTGGATCCAGACACACTGTACAGCTATTTGGCAGTATTACTTCAAATAACATTAACATCAGAAAGTTCCTACCTTGCAGTAAAACAATTTGCACAGGACTTCACAAGAAAGTCCAAAATTCCTGAATGTACTGTTGTTGCTCTCAACATAGTGCCATAAAATAACAGGGATTTTCTTGTTCATATCTCTTCCCAGGGTATGTTTAAACAAACAAAGTTTTATTTTAATCACATTTCTTTACCATTAACAGCAGTTTCATGTGGCTAGTTAGTTACTAATTACAATCAATATGCAGGGAACTATGTCACTTTTGACTTTATTGTGTTTTCAAAGTATGCGAACCATGAATTTTAATGGATGCTGTGTTTAAAATGTAATTCATATCTAAACTATCAGGTCATGAGAGATTGGGAATCCCTGAACAAAGCTTATTTGTTTCATCTTTACCTTTGTAGGAGACCAATCCTTTACCATCACTGACATATTTAATATAATGTGCAGCTACAGATTTTACCACAGCTCTATCAATGTATGACACATTAAGGGCTTTTCAAACTGCCTGCAGATTTTTTATTGGTTTTTGCAGGTGCTGCAGTGACATGAAATTCTTCTTGACTTGCCCAAAGATGAAACATCTTGTGATCTTAAGTATGTTTACAAAAGATCACTCATGGCAAAGATGAGAGCAAGACATGTAAACATAAATGATAGCTTCTGCTCTGTGTCTGTTCTCCCTGCAAACCTTCATATTAGATGGAGACATAAAAAGGCCCTTGCAATGTCTGGACTAGAATCAAAGGAAAAATTCCCCTGCATTATGTACTTTGGAGCATATTTAGAATGCCACTTTATAAGATTGATTCGGCAATTGATTTGGCATTTCACTAGTAAACTTGCTTTTATCTTTATGGAAGATCTTCTGGACACTGGCAAATAAAAGAGGAATAAAGCTTTCTTCGCTATATTTAGGTAGCTTTTAGTCATCATAGGTTGATACTTAGAGAGTGAATATTTCTGCTGTGTGAAATGACAATTGTTTCTGTTTCAGACCACACTACAGTGAACCTGATTCTTCATAAAGTTTTAGCCTTTAAAAGATTCTGAGCCTGCTACTTTACAGTTTTCTCAAATTGCAAGCTCCAAAAATATTTGGAGCTATTAATTCATGTTATTTTATTTATTTATAGTCTGTGTGCCTGATTTAATAATAATTTTTTTTCTTTAGTTCACCTTTCAATAACCACACACTATATTTCCTCTCAATTATATACTTATGTATATACATAAACATAATGCAGATGTAGTTTCACTCAGGTGCACATAAATATTAAAAAAATACAAATCCCAGAATCTGTATTAAAATCATATGGGGGAGACAGAGAGAGGGGTAAACAAAGCATTATAAAGGTGACCCACACTCGTGCAGCTAATATGGCATACATGTCATATAGCTAATACCATTGTAGATGCAGTCATGCTTCAGATTAGGGAATCTAAATTAACTATTAATGGATTTTTAATTGCTATTGTACCTTTTTACCATCTCCACCCTAATGAAAGAGTGATTACTCTGAAATTGCAACAATTGCCTGCAGACTAACCCCATAAATCTTCAACAAACTAGAAGTAATTGAAAGGAGAGAAGGTAAGCAGCCTATGATTTCCCTGGGAAAAGTCTTATCAAAAAAAGGACAAATGGTCTATCTGTGTTTGTCTGAACAGTTGGTGCTCCAGCAGTGACAGAGCATCACAATAAAAATAAAGTTACTTTTAGCATTTGCAGCTGCTGCTACCTGTCCTCTCAAAAAGTCATTTTAAATAGGAAGGTAGGATTTTCAGCATTTTTCTGGAGTAACCCAACTCTGTCCCTTCAGAGCTGTTGCTAAGTCTATAATTTTTGGTGGAAGTGGACTTATGTTAATGAATTGAATGCTTTGGAAACTCCCACCCAGGATGACTGTATCTAGGCTGTACTGCAGACTGAGTAAAGTCTGCAGTTTGGTCAGTGATAGTTCTTGGTGCATTAGTATGAAAACCCCTAGCAATCAAAAGGAGTGGTGGGCTCAACATTTTGAAAACCAGGCAATTTCTGAATTTCTGAAACTGTACCCAGCCCAAATCACTGAAGAGTACCCCTACCAGTCTAATAAAGGATCAGTGTATCAGAATGTCTTAAACTAAACAACAAGAGAAATATAACTAAGCTCGCAGGAATTCATTTTAGCATTGCACGCATCAAACATATAACCAAAATCCTGCCTTTTTTTAACATCCAGTTTCCATGCATGTCTGGGAACTAATGAATAAGATAAACCTCATTGAGTATTCTTGGCAAAGAGGGGAGGAGACCTCTGCACCTGTCAGTTCTGCCGCTGCAGTACCTCAGGCAGCACTGCCCATCAGCCCAGCTGGTCACCCAGCTACCTCCCCTCAGGCACCACAGCCCTGCCTCCTGTCACGGTGCTGCCAGGGCTGCCTTATTCCTTCTGCCTGTTTACACTTTAGACATGATAGAACAAAACTTCGTGTGAAAGAGGTAATTTAGAACGCTTTCCTGTTGGCCTTTGTAGGCTCACTGACTTAACTTTATTTGATCTATTTCTATTTAAGCTGACCTGAGTTTCGCAGGGATCCTTTCATGTCTCTTTAGTCCATCTTTTTCTACTATTTTACACATAACTAAAACTGGATGAAAAGTGATTAAAAATGATACTATAGAAGGAATTCTAATAAAGTTAGTCAAAGAGTGAGCTCATGAAATAGTGAAACTGTATCTTATTGCTGGGGAATAAATTGTGAGCAGATGGATTAGTTCCACTCTATCAACTTTCTTAATATGGCAGTAATAAATGAAGGAACAGTTGGCATATTGACTTCTATTCAACTGTCTCCCTCTGTCTGGCTGCATTATTCAGTGATAGATGAACCTCCAAAGATTCAGAGCTTCAGGCTGGTTCAGTTCAACACCCAAACTGACTAGACTGAACTGAAACTCATGGGTGTACAAAATAGGTCTAGAGATCTCTCATAAGGAGAGGCATTCTTACAAGAAATTTCAGTTCACTGTTGCTTTTGACTGCGAAATAATGACTATTGCTAGCCATCAAGCACTGCCTAAGACATAGATGAAGACACTGCCTACATCAAAAGACACACAAAGTCATAAAACAGAGAATATAGGATTAGTGGGATGAACTGATGGAGTAATATGTCCATGTGCTGCAACTATGTTTTAAAGGAAAGAAACTGTCACATCTGTATGTTTTAAGGAACCTAATGTGTTCCATCTGCAAAAATAGGATAATAGCTCCCCAATGACCCCAAAGACACTGTCACAAATAGCACATTAAAAGACTACAAGATGCTCAGATCCGGTAAGGACCATAAAAACACTTCAGAGAAGGAGTCTGGGCACTCACAGATTTGGAACACGCAGTGCACAGACATCAGCAGGAGGCCAGGAAGGATATGAAAAGCTGAGATACTGACCATATTGTCAGGCATGGTGGAGACATCAGAGAGCATTTTGAAAAGTGGACAAAGTACAGCCATCAGTCTAAATTGCTTTCAAATTCTTAATGTATTCATGTTGTTGCTATAATTAATATTACTGTGTCTTAAGAATAAAGAATACCCTGATTTGTGTGATTTTTTTCTCAGTCACAGACTTCTGCATATAAAATTTCTTTGAGAATAATGTCACATGCTTTAACCAGTGACAGAAGGATGTCATAACTACACAATATCTTTACTGATTGCTAAAGAACTTTTGAAAATCTCAGTAGGTGCCTCTCTACAAAGACAACTGACTCAAAGCTTACAGTTTATATGGACAAATAAATTTCATCTTGATACTAAAGCAGATGCAGTGGCTTCCTTCGCACTGAGAATGCCAACCTCACAGAAAGATAAGAACCTGTCTTGAGAAATGAGCACTACCTATTCAGAAAAAATATTCCAAGCTTCAAACCACTTTTTAAATGTCTTTTATGTATATGGGGAATATAAATGGATCCTTTTCATTGAGGATGGAGGATTTTGATTCAATTTCATTTTACGTGCACATGGTATCAGTTAGACCCTATCTGCCTTCCTGCTTCCAAACAGTCAATAGTTCCAAGTTCTGTGTTTGTGAGCTAAAAAACACAACTCTTAATCTAGCAGAGTCTTGTGAATTATGATTCTAAACTGCTCAGATCCATCAGAATTAGCTGAAGTAAGACAACTGAATGTAAAATCCAACTCCATTAAGAATAGAATAATGTAAACTTAAATTTCTGAAAATGTTTCAAACTGTACCTAAATATAATTACAGAGACTTTTTTTCCAGTATTGGTTGCTAACATCTGCATGGATTTTTCAAGTTCGTTCTTAGCATACATGTTTTCCTCATGCAGTTAATGCTATCTTTCCCAAGCAAGAACAGTGATGAATTCCAGCTTGTATGCTTTATAAACAAAGTACACAAAGCAAGAAAAAAAAAAAGGGAATTAAAAGAATTTAGTATTTTTTCCTCCCGAAAAATAAAGATAAAATAGGGACAAGTAATAGCAGATAAAGAGAGGCATTTTGCTGTTTACATACTGGTGGTTTTTAGTTTAAAAAGTGATATGGTAGTGCTGATCTAAAGACTTTAAGAGCTGCATCAGTTTTGGATTTTCACTTAGTCCTCTTCTTTATCCCCATCTTTTCTCAGTGCAAGCTCTGAATATTTACTGACTTGAAGTTTGCCAAGTCCACTATCTGAAAGCAGGGAATATCTTGAGAAAACCATGTGCTTTGACAGTGCAAGAAGTAAATATTTTATATGATAACCAAAAGAATCGTTAGGTATTTATGATTTTCTCAATAAAATGCTGATGTGACCATGACTGTTTTCCCTGCTAATTAAGTAAAAAATGTACTATAGTAGGTGGGAAATCCCACAGCTTTGTGGCTATTTTTGAGGAGTATTCACAGTTATTTGTTACATGGCATTCACAGTTCACAACGCAGAGAGATCTATACCCCTTCCTATGTGCAAGAGGTGCTTGAGCTCTAGACTTGTCCCTTTGATTTTAGGCTAAGACCTTTATATCACAGCCATGAAAAACACAGCAGAACTTCTCAGACTGAACAGTCATCATTACATTCAGGAAGTATGAAAGGGGATGAAAGAATGAGTTGAAAAGCATTATTGTTCCTTCATGAATTCTGAAATTGAAATACTCTGACAATGAATGTAATGCATTGAAAAAACATATGTGAGCCAAGGACTCAGTCCAGTGAGCTATGCACCTGCCAACACTACTGTTAACGCTGCTATTCGCAGTAACAAGGCTTGCAGAGACGAACTCAGTGCGTAGAGTATATCGTACCAGAAGTACTTCCTTCACACTTCTAGTACGAAATCCTTTAGACCTTGAAAGAACATCTATTAACTTTACTTACGGCCGGGGGTATACTGAGGTTAGGATTCCAAGGAGAGATTTAGGATGTTTGAGTCCAATTCACAACTCTGCCTCTTGTTTTCTGTGTCTTGTAGCTTCATCCAACACTACTCACCCTTGTAATGTATCATCTCAAAACTCTGAGTTGCCACAATCCTCCTAAGTGCCTACTTTCCTCCAGTGGGCATAGGCAAAGCCACCCATAGCTCACAGAGCTATTTGAGTCAGCCCCTTTAGCACTAACAGAGTTTAAAAATCCCTTTGCCAACAGTACTTGATCTTATAGGTGTTCTCAGGACATTACTGAGAGTGGGCAGTACATAAAGCATTAATTGGTATTTCCCTGGGAGAACATTTCCCTGTGATACAGCAAACACAATTTGAAGTCCCTCTTTGAATTGGTCTGCAGCAGAGATTTCAGTTCACTCTCCCAATGTTTTCCTTCCAGTCAGAGGGCTACAGGCTATTCTAGGCAGTTGTCTCAGTCTCTCCCAAGGGAACTGTTTGCATTTGCTTTGTACATGCAATTAAATACTGACTTGTAAAGAGCCCTGAACCTGCTCCACCCATGGACTAGAAGAGTGTAAAAAACAGAGGGTGAAACTGGATGGAGAGAGCGGCACCAGGCTCCCTCTTAACTGCTACACGAGAAAGGGCTGACTGAAGTAGGTACGTAGATCCTTGAGAGAGCATGTCTCAATTCACACTGAAGGACAGATCCTCCTGTAACCCAAGACAGGATATACAACTCCCATAGAAACGTAAATCTAACATATATTTCTTTCTGTATTATTTTCTGCAGAGCAATACATCTGATTCCCTAATCACTGTGCTGGCATGTGGAGAATCTTGTTTTTACAAGCTGGACTCTCTTTTACTTCAAATTTTAAGAAGGGTTGTACTCAAACACTTCTTTTGGTGTTGAGTACTCCCTGCACAGTGCATAAAGAACCTTCTTACACTTACTGCCTGGACATGGCCTGTTTCCCTAGGCTTCATGATGCTAAAACGTATCTCTCCCCAACTGATTGTTCTGCATTCTCCTGGACATTCCCTGAACATCAGAAAAGGAATGTAATACTACTTTTTTTCAGCAAAATATTAATGATGAATAGTAAGCTGGTGACTGCCAAACAGGATGAAAAAAAAAAGAAGAAGAAGAAGAAGAAGAAACATTGGGATTTCCTTACTTATTTTAATTGGCCCAAAGGTCTGAAAAGGTATTAGTGAGCCATGGATGAACTGAAGGCAAGATTTCAAGAGCTTTGTTATCCCAGGGAAGTAGACAAAAACAAAGCTAAAGAAATCATAAATACATGGACTATCTATATATATTTTATATAAAAAAAAAAAAACCAAACAAAAACCACAACAAACAGAACAGATTGTTACTTGATTTATTTATATCATGTTGGCTTCAGGTTATATCATGTTGGCTTCAGGGCAAATTAAAATGGTTTTTGTTCAAGGAATTACTGCACACACTGTTTGATACAGAAATTCTGTTTTATGTGGCCTACTAGGTTTTGGAATACACGTCAGAGCCATGCATGGTGTGGGGAACATTGAGGAAGCCACTATTATAGGCTCGGAAACACCAAGTAGGAGATTTCTGAAACTGTTTTCCTAGACAATGGCAAAAAATCCAGCTAGTTCCTGTCTTTCATGTAAAAGCAAGTGTCTACATATGCGTGGAGGCTTCACTTTAATGGAAAGCACGCTTGTATCTGGTGGACAGCAGGAGATATTTCCCTTTGCGTATGTACAGATTGCACTGATGCACGTTTGAAGAGCCAGAGCACACGGTCAGCTTCGTGCAGCCATGGGCTTTGATGCTGGTTGTCTTTAATCTCCCTGTGTCTCAGGGAACACTCGAGTCATTCGAGTCAACTCCCCAAAGCCAAGCACCCTCCACTTCAGAAAAAAATATCCCTAGTAAAAGGGCCTACACTCACTCTCAAGTGAGAGTGTTTCAAATGATTTCTCTGCTCAAGTGTGCACTGAAAGATATCACCCACCTATGGAGGCTCAGAGGGACATAGGGCAGTGCCATTGGGTCAGAGGTCTTTTCTGCAGAAAGACATCTCAGCACCTACTGCTTCTCATCTGAATGGTGCTAAGAAGAAAAACATCTGAAATAGGTGTGTGCTCGTTGCAATGCCCCTACTCCGGACCAGGATGATCCCTACACCTTGTGCTTTCCCAGCAGCTCAGTGGGAGGCAAGTCAGTGGCTGGCAGTTTTGCAAGCAGCTGCCTAACCCTTCTGTTTTGGCTCTGTTTTTAAAGGGATCTTTGATAAAGGCGCCATTTCTGAAGAATCAACCTCTGAGGCTTTTCTGGCCATATATCAAACCCTTCTCTTATTAAGACATTAGGCTGTTTGTTTCCATGAGTTAAGAGACCTTGAGAAAGTATATTTTTATAAAGAGAGCATTTAGATAAATCTAACTGTAACCAGCAAGTACTTTATGAAAAACCTATTACTGGTATAACGTTTAGAGCCTTTTTGCATACACAACAAAACGTGAGGGCTAAAACTAAGAATGTGCAAATGACGCTAGAGAAAGCATTCGTGCAAGTGTCCAGAACACATGCACAGTGCATGGATAGGTCTCCATTCCACACTACCTGTAACTCCCATTGAAGCCACTTATATTCAGAAGGTGATGTATAAGCCTACGGTAGTGCAGAAAGGATGACAACACCTTCTTTCTATATGTATGAAAGAGAGTAAGACAATGGGAAGATTTAAGAAGTGTGGTGTGTGGGAAGGGTTCTCCTTTTTTCCTATTCAGTTAAAGCTTCAGTAAAAATAAAAATACTTGAAAGGAAATCAGTCAACGTCATTTGAGAATAAAGTCTTGGACAATGCACATAATGAAGACTATATCAAAACAGAAAAGTTAAATGTATTTACAGGCAGAATCTGGTTATCATTTATATTTCCCTTATACCACACTGTGGCTTACCATAAAAAGAATGAAGTAACTGGAGGACTGAAGTGACTTTGAAAATCAATATGTATTTAATTGAAAAGAGCCTTTGAGTTAGAATATTTTCCTTGCTGTCTAATAGCTATGTCGAGCAGTAAATTTCACATATCCCCAGATACTTGTTTAATATACACAGCTGGAAGACAGGAGAAAGACAGGCAAATTTGTTTTCCTAGAACACCTACAAATCTAGTCATATAATAATTTATTTTATAAACTATAATAGTGTGAAAATTTACTCTAATGAATGTGCAGCACACTGGCTGCTATAATCACAGAAGTGAATTTCACGAATTTTTATTAAGCATGATCTTTTTCAAAAGATACTGATTAAAGGTTTGCCTTCTGGTGCACAGCAGACTGAAAATGCAGTCTCCTTGCAGCTTGATGGCTTATTGAGCAGCAGACTGCATGCAGGTAGCTTTCACACATGGACAGAAACAGATTGCATGCAGTTAATGCCAAATGAGCAGACTGAAGTCAGAATTCGCCCCGCTTTCTCCAACAGCCTGCTCGCAGTAATTTACTACTACACATCCTTTTCATTCACCTAAAGTAATCAAGCAGCCACTAGTTGGACAAGGTTGCCTTCAAAAAACCCATCTAATTACTTCTGAAACCTGAATAATGGGCATAGTGACAGTATTTATTCTACTGCACAAGGCACAATAAGTGATGCTGAGCTGAAGCCTTACTTTGATCAACAATGAGATCACATTATCCCAGAGATGGAACACAATGAAAACAGAAAAAAAAACCCTTAAAAATTGAAATTTAGGCTCTCTTAACAATGTATTAAGGCAGTGAATTACAGCTTATTAATCACCGAAGTTCCCCTGACCTACACAAATATTTTTATACAGTAATTCATTCTCCCTAATAGATAGATATCTGGAAGATTTGTGATTCACTTCGGGTCTGGAGAGCAATGAGGAGGCAGATAATGCAGCCAGTGCAGCACCACAACCATAACTGAATCAAAGTGACTCAGGTTGTTTTCACTGAAATGTCAGAAACGTGTTAAAAACTGTTTTTCTTGCAAGGACAGAGGCTACACTTGGATCTGGGCAATGTTCCAGGCCCAGGTGGAACCCACTCACCAAGATTCAGCACTTCAAATAAATAAGTCTATAGAGCTAGAGACTCCTCCACCTTTCATACGTATTTTGAGTCAGCCTGTGAGGTGTTTTGTGTTTAACTTCCTTGGGTCCACTAATAAAATGAATTAAGAGTAAATTTAGGCTTCTGGAGACACGGAACAAGTTTTCCTTCAGCAAAGTAGGCATGGATAGCAATCCCTCCCAAATAATCACTACACTGGTTTTCTGACTGAAAGGACTATTTTATTAATGGCAATGCTCCCTGAGCAGTTCTAAAATCATGGATTCAATATAATTTATTATTTCAATTTTTTTTTACCTTTGACAGATGAACAGTCTAGCTGACAGATTGCCTTCAACCTGCCCGTACTCCTAGTCATTAACCAGCTATTTTTCATTTTCCTACTCTTCCTCAGTAAGAGACTTGAACTGAAATTTTTCTTGGAACTGAAATTTTTCTCAGTGTCTGCCCAGTAGTAACTCAGCAAAAGCATACAAATCTTAAATTAATCACACAGACCAGCTTTCCTCCAGTGCCAGCTCTCTTCCATGTGACAAAGGGCTGTCAGAACTTATTGTGGACATTGAGACCCTGGCCTTACAGCAGACTGGGCTGTTGCAGAAAACTAAAATATTTCCAGTTTGAATCACACTTAGAGGATGTACTACAGACAAAAGAACTGAGATAATGGAAGGGCTCTATTCCAGCAAATATTAGATTACAGTGTATTATGATATAGCATATAGCAGATACCATTATGTACTGTATACTGTAATCTATATTAGATATATGATAGTAATTTAACAAAACTTAAATTAATTATAGTGCAAGGATCTTGTCATCTTGATTTTACTTCATTTTAATACCCTACTTCCACATCCTTTTTACAGCCTTTTTATCATTTGATAACAGCAGAGGTTGTATAAACTTTACAGTCTTTTTTTTAACAGAAATACACAGATGTGGAGTAATCTTGCTGTGCTGATTCTATCCCTCAGCTGTTAATAACCCTTTGTCTCATAAAAATTGCACTTCTGCATGACTGAATCAGGGGAGGATACTTACAGAAAAGTATTCATGTTTGAGAACTTCTTGGGTTTTTTCAATTATTTTTTCATACTATCAACATGAGAACGCCAGTAAGAATGCTTCAGGGTAGGTCAGAATGGGGAAAGGCAAAAGGCAAAGATATGGGTTAAATGAACAGCAAACTGTTTTCTTTGGACACACGGCTGTCTAGATGTGCCATGTTATGGCAATTGAATAGAATTGCTTAAATAATTCTTTGCATTTGGTAAAAAATATTTGGAAATGTTTTGAAATGCCTCTATTTTGCAATGTTAAACCTACCTTCTACTGTGTTGAAAGAATAAAATTGGAGGAAACAGTTCAAGATTGGCTGTTAGTCTGATAGCTCTGCATTACTATTTTCATACTAAAGAGTGAACTAAAAAGAAAACATGTAGTGGATGAAATATAGCTTACCATTTTGCACTGAAAAATGTCCATACAAAGACTGATCTTAATTGAACCCCACATAGAGATTATGATAATTAAATAATCTTCTTCTAGGCTGATGAACTTCAGCATCTAACATACTGGGGAATGGAAAGGTACTGATGTCCAACGAATGACCGCAATGCATCTGTGAAATCCCAGACATGCAGAGGCTCCAAATGGCCAAGTTCAATGGCCCAGGGATGATCTCGCTTTCTCCTGGTAAAACAGCATAAACCCCTTTACTGTATCAGAATGCAAAAGCAAAGCTTCACGTAAATGAAGGTTGGACTTGATGATCTTGTAGGTCTTTTCCAACCTTAATGACTCCACGATTAAATGAGACTTGGATGTTCTGTAAGGCATTTCATGTAAAGCAAAAAAAGCTTTCAGTATTATTTTGCCTATTTTCACCCTCCAGTAACTGACTGAAGTTCTGAGTTAAAGCCAAATGAAAGCCGTGCTGTCATTATTTATGAGTGCCAGTGGTCCCCTGGCAGTGTGCCACTCATAACCAGTTTTTACAAGAAGTTTGACGTTTCCCAAGATACTTTTTTTCTGTCTTCTGATTGACCTTGGAAGCAGCTGTTGAGTGCAATTATCTCAAAGGTCTGCAAGACTAATGAGTACCTCTCCACAGCAGATGCAGCAAGTTCCAAAAGTAATTTCTATCCTTTCCCAATGCTTAATAGCAAATGCCTCAGATGCCAGGAGCTAATTCAAAGTCTAAGTTCCCCAAATACTCATGTTTGCACCCTACCAGATATATAAGGAGTTTTTTTCCAACAGAGCAACTCTTCAGATCTACTTGTCCATCTTTTCTGAAGTGCCAGCTCCTAATCTGACACTTTCTTCACACAGACAGTAATAGTATTAAAAAAATATGCTAAAAAATTATGATATACTGTCAGAAAAAGAACAAATTAAGTGAAAGCATGCTGATCATAACTTTATCATGATTTTATCTGGAATAACTTGCTCTTGCAACATCCACATGTGCAGTGTTTAAGGGTTGTCAACCACATGCTTTTGCTCCACATCTGTCAACTAAGACCAAAGATCTGTTTGCCCACTGTTGCACTCTGGAATATTACGATACTCCCACAAGTATTTGTGGCTAATAAAGCAAGAAATGGGTTACCTTGAGGCTGTGGTATGTTCATCTGTGTTTTATATGTTACAGTTGTAACACTCTTCATATTTTATAAATTATATTAGTCACTTCATATGTCAAATCACAGAAGTTAAAAATGAAAAGACACTTCTAATCATTAGTACAAACATATATAGCTTTGAATCTTTCACATCATAACAATTTGCCACAGTCAAAGAGCACATCTGATTTGTTTTATAACCCTTAAAAATGTGCATCTTCTTCCATATAATTCAGAGAATCACAGAGTCACAAAATCATTCCTCTGTAAAAGAACCTTGGGAGGTCACTAATTTAACCTCTTGTTCTCTGCAGACTCAGCTATGAGACCAGACCAGGCTGTTCAGATTGCTTTGCTATTCTTGAAAACCTTCAAGAATGGAGCCTGTACAACCCCTCTGTGCAGACTGCATCTCTTGATTCTTCTCAAAGAGAGAAATGTTCCCTTACATATTCCCAGACAGAAATTGCCCTTTTTCAATTAATCAGCTTTTTTTCTGCTGTGCATCTCTTTCATAAAGAGCCTTGCTCCCTCTTCTTGTCCATCTCCTCTTACAGAGGAAGACTGTTATTAACTATCATGGAAACCTTCTACATATTGGGTTAAAAAGACCATCTCCCTCAGCCTCTCCTCTGAAGGCAACTGCTGCAGGCCAAATGTGTTCTAAGGGCTTCCTGTACTGCAGCTTGGCCTGCGCACACCCACCAGAGACCTGATGGTGCTGAGATTCAAGTCAGGAGCAGGCATTCTTCTAGTTTTGTCAGCATAGGTTGATTAGTAAATATTCTGGGAATTGATATGCCAGACTAAGCCCAGTGGAAAACTGCTGATTCTATCACTCTCATGAGAAGTGCTGAGACGTAGGAGATGCAAGTTCAAATCTTTTATTTACTGATTGATGCGAGTTCAATTAGTGGTCGAAGTAAACAATCTGCAATGAAATAAGCAGTGACCAACTCTAAAGTAGGGGTTCATCTGTCATGGGGATTCTGCTCCACTTTAGGTAACCGTTTCATAGATTTAAAAAGAAACAAAACAACAAAACAATAAAAATCTGTAATGAATGCAAGACTGGCAAATCCTCTATTTGATGTTAATACTATTTTAAACTCCTTAGATCAACATGCAGCTTCAATAAAACAAAGAGATGTAATTTAGCACTTACTTGGAGTTCACAATGAACTGGTTATCAGTCATAGTTCTCGTCTATAAAGACATTTTTAGCAATACAGAACTCAAAATACATATTCAATTATGTCAGCTTCTGTTTGCTTCATTATGGGAATGGACACGGTAGCTCCATGCTTTATACATATTTTTGAGTTGTGTACTATGACATCAAGTGCTATTAGTTAGAGACTAGCAATAGCACGAAGCTTTACAAAAACACACATTAAGAAAAACCTACTGCAAACATATCTGCAGTCTCAGCGAAGGGCTTAGCAACCAGTCACTAGAACCAAAGTGTCCTAAATTGTAAAATTATCAAAGAAAAATGTGCAGATAACACAGGGGTGGGCTCCTTTGCTGTCTATTTACTCCCCAGAACTGCTTCCTCCAGACAATCCTCTCTTACAAGGAATAACTAACTAACAGTATGTTTATGGTTCAGTAGATGTGATTCCTCAGCAGGATGGAGAGATGAGATGTGACAAAAATTCCCTGTTCAGTGTCAGGAGATGGAGCAAGCAGGTAGGGTAACATCCTCCTCTCACTAAGCACATACATACTTCCCATTGATATCTTCCTTCTTAAGGATCATAGGATTAAGGCTGAGCACTTGTATCGGTACTTTGCTGGATTGAGAACAACCACTTCAGTTCCTGCAATTGCTGGTGTTACAGGCACAGAGCCTTCTCTCTGCAGTGTTTTTATCATAAGAGCCCCTTTTCAGAGTATCCACGAAACTTGGTCTTTTCTAAAGCTTCAAGGCAGTTTGCAAAAATATAGAAAAGCAGCGTACAAGCTCAGTGAATGCCTTTTTTCCCATCATCACCTCGATTATAATTTAAGTGATCTTTATCTCTGATCTTTGAGAAGAATAGGTTTGCTATTGACTTCAAGAAAAGCTGTGTTCTGTAATGTCATGGAGGCATGTGTTAGATTCTACAACTCACTTCCTGGAGGGTTATGTTACTCCATTCACTTCACTGAGGACTCTGAAGAACTAATGCTTTCGCTCAGGCATTTGAGAGAGATGCTCAGATTTGAAAGGGATGAATATCTCTCTCCATTTTGTTCAGGGAATCTTCAAACACACTACAGATACAGGGAATTGAGACAAATATGGACATATTTAGGATGACTATGAAATCCAAAGTTGTCTTAAAATTTTTTAACTATAGGATTTTATGACAGAGATAAGCTATTTGACACAAGAGTATTGTATCATTCATATCTTGGCATGTGAATTGATGCTTTGTCCCATATTCCTGCTTATGTTATGTGACAATGGCTGAAGGCACCTTTAGTCACAGAATTGACAGAAGCAGCTCCAGAAATTGATTTGGATTGTGTCAAAAAAAAAATATTCTTCTAGAGGAACCAGGAGAGTGCCCATTTGCCACAGGGGGAATTTACTGCAAGTATCCCCTTAACACAGATATTCCCAGGAAGAGCTGATGCAAAGAGAATGCTCTTACCAAGAGGAATTCAATTAACCTAGGTCCTTTTCATTATAAATTAAGTTTCCAAGCTTCTTAAAGTCCAACATTTGCTCATCAAGTGAGAGGGTCAAAACCACATCCAAAGTTAAGTGTATGATGTGCTCTTTCCATCTTGACAGATATCTACAAGTAAGACTCAGACACCATACAGTTCTTTCTTCTTCCCAGAAAAGAGACTTTTCCAGATGGTCCTTACTTCCTTTCAAGCTTGGTATTTATAGATTAAAGGACACTTTCGAAAAAGCCTTTTTGGCAGGCTGGAACTTAAAAACTCAAAAGAATAGAAAGTGCGTTTTTGAACTTCTATATTGTATATTAACTTGCTGTGCTATTCATATTATTCTATTATAAAATAATAAAATAAAATAATAATATTTATAGATCAGCTTTTGTATTTCAATGCTTTTGAACAACTAATAATGACATTCACACCTAAAGGTAGGGAACAGTCACAAAAGTATGCGACTGGAGCAAAGCTTCATAACTTTATAAGGTGAGGAGTGAACACTTTGAATTTTTATTTCACAGAGAGTAGAGACAGAGCCTTCAGTCTTATCACTAGTGGGTTTATTTCTCTATCATTTATTTAAATAATACATTGCATTCCTAACAGACAATAAAACTGTGGATGATGAGTAAAACATCAAACCTTATAAAGAAAAAGTAAAAAAACCCTCACAAATATATACTTTCAAATAAAATTGTTGTGGGAAAAGTGGTTTTGCTGCTCAATTTCCTTCATCACCTGTCTTCTTCCCCCTAACTTCTGCTCTATTTTCTCTTCTTTCACTTCCTTTTCCAAAACAAACCTTTATGCAAACATCATATTACCTCTATGATGACTTGACCCTGCGTTTGTAAGTTTTAGGAATTTTCAGTGGCTAAAGAGTCAGATCCAACACAGGTCCAATCCTTTAGAATGATATGCTTTCTTTCTGCTGAAGTAAATGAATACAGACTATTCAGCACTCCAGAAGTCCTCAACCTCTGAACATTATATACATCGTCAGATATTCAGAATTCACAAAGTCACACCAACAGTTATGACAACAGGTTTGAACTACACGTATCTCACGTGCCAGCGAATGCAACTAACAGCTAAAGGAGCTTGCGCCACGTTCCCCACCTCCTGTGAAAACATGAGACTCATGTAACTTTGCATGCATGACTTGTTTTTGTCAATCATATTTCATCCAGATTGCTTAGGATGTAAGTTACAGAGAATAAGTTTCATCTGATCAAATATTAAGACCTGTAACACAGACACTACTCCTTTAATAGCTAAGACATTCAGACAACTAAAATAGATACTCAGATCAGCTGAACTGTGCCTTAAAACTGCTGATTTTCCCCAGTTGCTTATATAGGCATTCAAAGGAACTAGCTCACATGGTTGAAAACAGAAGTCAGGTAAGATGGATCCCATGCACAGTGTACAGACTGAGAAAACACTTGGATCACAGAAGACTTTCTCTTCCATCCCACCATCATATTTCCATTTTTACAGAGAGCAGGGACCAAGCAAAATATTTGGTACCGAGAGTCAATGTAAACTGTCAGCTCCCAGAGCACCCATCAAAAATGCACACAGTAGCTCTTCAAGTACCATGTCAACTCTCTGACAACTCATTGTCAAACTAATGTCTTTTAAGGCTGCTACAAAGCACAGAGGAAAGACACACATCTGCCTTCATCTTTCCTACTGTAACAAGAGTAGACAGCAAAAGATACTGTTAATATTTTTCTATAGCAGCCCAAATATAAAACTTAAAGGTCCACAATACACAGCAGTTTCTTTCACAATCTGTAGGAGAAGCAGTCAAAGAACATATGAGCTTCAAATGGGCTTGGAAACAGCTAATAGTGGGCAATAAGCCAAAATAATGAAAAACACAGCTTTGAAGTTAAACTGAAAACTGTACTATTTTCAGTAACTTCCTTTCAAAGGCAACAATAAAATGCATTTTGAAGAGATGATACACTTTCACATTTCTTTTTTTGGTGGATTTACATATTCTTCAGTGCTTCTGTCTAAAGTTGATTATTAGTTTAATTTATTGTAAAACAGAAAAATCAAATTCCTATAGAGTTTGGTATACTTTTGATTTATAACTCAGTTTTCCATCTGCTCTTTGCTGAAACCAGCCACAAAACACAGAATTATTGAAGTAGAACAAAACAACTACAATGCTCCACTTTCTTTTTCTGAAACACTATTTTTTCTAGCAGAGGCCTCTGTATTTATTAATAAACCTTTCAGACAGAGCCTGGTCTACAATGCCTCACCCTAATTTGGCCAATCCGCGATTCAAACTCTGTCGAACTTAAAGAATAGGGAACAGTTTCTTTCCTAACCTAAGCCCTGTTGGAAAGAATTAATAAAGAAGGTGTGGGTGATGTATTGACTCTGCTTTTCTGGATTTGTGCCTGGAAGAGATCTCTGAATATGTCCCTTGGCTAAGGACATCATGATTTCACCTACCTGGACCAAACACCAAAGTTGCACAACAAAGCCTACTGCTATTTTGGCCTTCCATAGCTTTTGCCAGCAGGACCTTCCCCCATAGAAGGACCAAGTGGACAATTTCACATTTCTATGGCTATTTTTGAAGTCTTATCTAGGATTAAATACACACATTAATTTTTGTAATTTAAGTCAACATTTTTGCTGGCTAGACCAAGCATAATCTTGACAATTGAGACTGTTTGTTCTTTTACTTATTGCAAATATAGAAGCCTTGAGCCTTCCTTCACTGGATTACAGCATCACTATAGTGGAGTGTAGTCAGGTAAAAATCTTTAACACAGTGTTAAAAGAGTTAAAAAAGGAGCCTAACATACTCCTGCTTGATGTGTATGTAATCATAGTTCAAATTTTATTTTCAGAAACAACCAGATAGATTCTGCTTCTAACAAATCAACAAGGATTTTGACAAGATTTGGTCAGCTCTTCTGGTCAGTTCTATGTGTAGCATCAATAAAATTTTAAAAAAATCATTATTTCAGTATTTGCATGTGATCACAGGTCTTCTTTTTGTGGCTGCATTTTTTTTTTTTTTTCATTTCTGTCCTATTTCTGTTCTGCTGTTGCAGAAGAACAGAGCTTTAGATACTCTGGAGTTGTTCAGAACACTAGAACTTAGTATAAGTTTAACACATGTAACACAGCTGATGTTAATAGACATAAATGTCCCCCAAAGTAGTTTTCCATATTTATGTTGGAGCAGATGTTTTACCTCTTTTTGTGTACTTGGACACTGGCCATTCCTCAAGACTCTAACTGAGATACAATAGGAGCTGTGTGGCTAAAATATGGTTTGTTCAGCAAATGTATCTTCTTTTCAGTTGGATTTATCACCAAAATGATAGGAAAGAACAGAAAAATAATAACGTTCTTTCATTGTACACAGCTGACCAGAAATGCAGAAAAAGTGTAAGATGTCTCCTAAGAGTGTGCTGCTAAAATAACGTTATATTAGAACATTATCTCTTGTGAACGTATATCGTTTCTCATACTTGGGGCAAAGCAGCTATATTCAGATAAAAAAGAGTATTGCAAACAAAACACTTTATCTTGTCAGTTGGGTGTTCCAAACCAAACGCTTACAAAAATTTTTCTGGAAATTTTAATGATTATTGATTAGGCTGAATTTCTGGAAAAGCAGTAGAGCAGCGGTATATAATTGGAGATTACTTTTCTAGAAAATAGAATATGTTGTCTGAAAATGTCTGTTGTCTACTACATCACAGTTCATTAATTTAAACCAGGTAGACATAATAGCTTGCTTTGAACAATGGATTTAAGTGATTGATTTCTTTCTTTCTATATTTTTATGTGAATCATAACACCACAGTTATGTTGACTTCCAAGAACCTCATAATGCTTCAGCAATCATAAATGAAGTCTTTATTCTAAAACCCAGCTTCATTTTGAGTTAAAATCTGTATCATGAGTTTGTCTGCAATTCAGTGACTTCGTTTTTCAAACTGTCTTCATTTCCCTAATGCCCATATGTATGCTGACATCGCTCCATACCAGAATGTTTACTGGATCAAAAACAAGGGAAAAGTCGCATTGTTCTAATGATGGCATCCATCCCAAACCGTATTAGCTACAAATAATTGCTTCCTAAATTGCTCTGTTGGCAAGGAACATCCTAGTTTAAAACCCTCTTGACCTTTAATTTACAGAGCAAAGCATTTGTGAGCAAGATTTCTGGCAATAAAAAGTCTCTAAATCATACTTCTCTCATTTCACTGCTTTAAAACTGAACAGAAAGAGAAGTTCTTAAGCTCCGATTTGTGAGCAAATCATTAGCAGATCTATTTTATTTCCAGTTTAGGCTAACTAAATGTAGCATGGCACAGCTCTTTACAAAAAGAATCTGAGTTGTGAGAATCATGGACACACAAAGCAGGATAGAAACCCACAGCAAAGAAACCCATGGGGTCATGTAGTTCATCCTCCATACTGAGGCAAGATCAAGTGTACCAGCAGTTTTACTAATCTCACTTAAAGTCTTCCAGTAAAGGGCATTCCACAACATCGCTAAAACAGTCTGGGAGAAGCCACATAATCTATCACTCCTGAAATGCTAAGAAACAGCAATGGGTGAAAGGAAAGAGCAATGATGTTCTTTGCCAAATTTCTGTTTCGCATCTATTGTTTCTTCTTTATAGGACCTTCCTTTGTTTCATAGATGAATCTGTAACTAACCATAAGTAAAAAGGTATTAATTCACAGGGAAAAAAGCAGTTCTCTAGAGATTTGCAACTATAAAGTTAATTAAAAAAGTGAGATAGAGAAGAGACACTGGCATGAACGAGATTTCCAGAATTTTAAACCAAAAAAGTTATCTAACCAAAAGACCAGAAAAGAAAACTCCAGGTTAATTATGCTCATTTCAATTAAAAATATTAAAATATGAATTAATCTAAAATACTGATTACTAATACCATTTACTTTTACGTGAACATGACCAAGAGTCCGATTCTTCTGTGTTTTTGATTAAATGTGATGTGAAGAAGTACGTTGTATCCTTTGGACTTTAATGAACTCTCTCCTTGAAAAATGTCAAAGTAATGGTAAAGAAACAAGATTAGTTTTTTATTTGAATGTGATGGAAATAAGCAGTGAATTGCAAAATGGTAAATAAGACTGTCAAAGAAATAACATGTAGAAGAATGGAAAAGCAGTATTAGGGAATGTGCTCCCTTTTCTCAGATGAACTAACCTGCATGAGAGTATTAGGACATAACTTCTCTCACTCGTACTCAGCTTCACACTAAGGCAAACTTGGCACAGCTTCTAGCTTGCCGAGTGGGGAGTTGCATTCTGACTTGGCAGATGACACTCCTGCCTTGCAGTGCCAAAGGTCCAGAGGTTAAAATCTAGTTGCAGCTATGTGTGGGATACATACACAGTGAGCCCAATCTCCAGCTAGGACTAGGTCCCTGCTAATTGGTTCCATCCTCTTGAGTGTCTGATTGCCAGCTGGCAGGCATCTAGTCTTATTTGTGGTATTTAGCAAATTGGAAGTGCTACAGTCAACTCAGACCTTCAAAGTCAGGTGAAATTTTGCTAAATGCAGTGGAAATATTTCCTGCTCTGCTCCATGGGACACATATATAAAGGAGGTGAGAAAAGCTGTGTACAGGAATAATAGAAAAAATACTGTATTACAGGATGGATTCTGTCTTGAAAACTGAACTGTGAAGTGATCCATGTAGCTGAGGTATTCTCAACAGCCTTCATACTCAACTAAGTTTCATGGACTCAACACTCATGGACTCATAGAAGAATTTAGGTGGAAGGGACTTTAGGAAGCTCAAAGCATGCAGAAATGTGGTAACTCACTTTTTGAGGCCTCCTAAGTATTTTAAGTTTCAGATACTGCAGTCTAGCAAACCTGGTTAATTTTATTTTGAAACAGTGTATGAGAATTTGTACAAGAAGTGACCACTTGTTTGCTGAGGAGGCAGTACCAAACATCTGACCAGCAGCAACTGAAAGCGATACAGCAGAGAGCTGGTATATCCCACCATTAGGTTAACACACCTTTAGTCAAAGGTTTGAACCTATCCTGGAATGAATCTTCTCAATTCAGTTTTGCCCAATTTTCCTTCTTGGAGCCTGTGTTGGCTTTATGCCAACTGTCCAAGCCCACAGGGAAAATCTCCCCCTTCCTTCTTCCCCTGGGATAAAGTCAAAAAACTATACAAAGTGAAGAACTCGAAATTAACCGAATTATATCAAAATATATATTTTTGCATATATTTATAATTACATACAGCTAGAATACTATGTACAATATTAGGGATCCCAAACACACCCCCCTCCCCCAGAGGGAAAGGGAAAAGGAAAAAGGGAAAAAGCGAAAAGGGGGAAAACAGATATACACAATCAAAAGCAAAATAAAAAACTAGTAAAACTTGATCTCACCACGTCCCTTAGAAAAAACAGGATGGCCTGACACAGCTGGCACTCTCCAATCTCCCGCGTGGCAGACCAGTAGTCGCTGCAGGCCTCAGCTGACAGATAAGCAAGACCAACGCAGAGACCCACTGCTCCCGAACTTCATCGGAAGAGAAGAGAGAAAGAGCTTCTTCTCCCTTCTTATTTATACCTTTGCTTACGTAAAAATCGTATGGAATACTGGGAACATGGCCTTGGTTCCTTGGTTACCAAGGAAGGCCTAAAATCAAAACCACTACAGAGCCTCTATCTGTGTTGGCAAAGAACCATGGAATTGTAAAAAACCAGGTTGGCGGGGACATCAGGAATCAGTCTAAGCTTTCTGTCAAAAGCATGGTCTAGACAAGATGGCCCAGCATCCTGCCCAGCTGAATCTCAAGTGTCTAATACTGGGGAATCCACCACTTTCCCGGAGAGTTTATTCCAATGGCTGATTATTCTTCATGTGAAAAATTTTCCTTCTGTGTCCAGTCAGAATCTCCCCCAGAGTAACTTGTACCATTACCCCTCATCTTTTCCATGTGGCTCTTTGTAAAAAGGGAGTCTCCATCTTCTTTGTAGTTACCCTTTAAATACTGGAACATGGTGATAAAGTCTCCCCTAAATCTTCTTTTCCCAAGGCTGAACAAAGCCAGCCCTCTCAGGTTTTCCTCATCTAGCAGGATGGATCAGTCCTTTGATTGTCTGTACATGTCTTTTTTTCTTTTTATAGTAGGAACCAAAACACAACATCCCAGGGGTAAATATTTTGTGTTGGATAAAGTCCCAAATGAGTGGAATTTTTCTTGACTGGAAAATTAGGTTTGCATGACATTTAAGGTGTCAGAGAACCATCTTTTTGTACATCAATCCATCATCCAGTTATGTAAGAGATATTACAAACGCAGTTGCCTTAGGACAACTAGATTTATTTGGGACTGGGGATAATTCCATAAATTAGTAACAGAAAGCTTCCCTGATAACTGACTAGTCACATATTTGGATCCAGAATGATCACTGGAATATGACTCAGAAGGAACCATTAAGGCCATCAGCAGGAGTATCTACAATTATTTAAGGTGGTATCACCCTTTTTAAGAAGAGCAAAGCCGTCAGGAGGAGGACACAGCAGTGTCATCATGCATTCACACCATCTGAATCTCACCTCACTACTGAAACCATCAGCCAGGAAGCCAATTCTCTCCTGTCAGAGGAAAGAGCTTTTGAAGGAACAATATACCTATTTTGATATATAAACAGAAGAACCTGGAATAGATTGGGAGCAACTGGAGAAGGTCATTAGGAATGAGGAAGATAGGAAACAACTGGGTCAGAGGCACAAGATAAAGGAACTAGGAGCGGGTATTCTTTTTTATCTGGGGGTAAGACTGGGGGAAGCAGAAAGAAGTTTGGGGTTGAAAGTTCATTTTAGTTAAAAAACCACCAAGTCACTTCACTTCCAATATGCTGAATTGTCCTCCCAAAGAACTCTTTTTGGACATCCAAAATCCAAAGTAGGGTAGAAAAACTGAAAGCCTGAGAAGACAATGAATCAGTATTTCTTAACCTAATTATCACATATATCAACTAACTTGCAAAGGAATTTTTCATGCTTTATTGTAGAACTTGCCAAGGTGATAATAAAACTATTTTGTGCCTTATAGTGAACGCTTGTTTTGCTTTAGCACATTTTTAAAAATAGAAAATTTAGTTATATACAATATTCAAATGTGAAATTTTGTGATTTCTGAAAATCCAAGAACAAAAACCTACTTGTCAAATGAAAATAAATTTACTCCATCTCAGACCTCAGGTTAGTGAATATTCAAAGCAGCAAATATCTGTTAAGTTTCTTCATATTCCTAAAGACAGCCAAAGATATAAAAAAGGTTACTCAACTTGTTTAATTCCATTTTTCTGGTGTGCTCATTTCAAACAGGAATTCTGAGGTTGCCAGGCAAATTATAACATTAAGGGGGCTATCTCAGTCTTTCAGACCGTTCAGTCCTTCATGATACTTTCTGCTTTAACATCAGGTGTGTTATAATGTTCTTAGCCCTGCCTTGGAAGCTCACTGGGATGTCTACACTGCTTATGTAAGGTGTTAAAAGTCTTTCACACTCAAGCACCACATTTTTCCTGGTCTCCAATATAGCACCCTTACCCAAGATAGCAACAAACAAAAGTTTGGGACAGAAATACATCAGTTCCCAGGGGTTTACATTTAAAAGACTGCTGTTAAGAAAATGGGATATTATATGTCATAAAATCATCACAAAATCAAAGCAATAGCAATGAGTTATGGGTTTGGCTCCAATCCACTGTAGTTTCCAGATGCTTTGCAAAATGCACAAACCTACAGTCTGGACTCAGTTACAACAGCTTCAATTACTTCAGTGGGGTTATGCCAGGCTGGCACAGCAACAGCTGAATGCAAGCTCAGTCAGCATTTGCAACAATAAAATACAAAAACCTATTGAACAGCTTAAGAAAAAAAAGTCAAGTTTATTATGGATTACACTAAACTGTTTCATACTGTCACATAAAGTATTCAATAGATCTGAAAAGAAATGTGTAAGTAATATAAAGAGAATAATATTTCCCATCTTTGACATAGAAGAACTTCATACAGTTTACTGTCAACTTCTCTGTTAGACATTTCAAGGCCCTGTGTCTCACAGTCTGAATTTGCTTTCATGATGTGTGGAATATCTGCTAACCATCACACATATTTCCAAAAGACTTACTGGTTTCAAAAAGGCATCCTAGTCGTATGCCCAAATCTCCCTGAAAGCAGTATATGCAAAAGTGTGTTTTTCAAAACACCACAAAGAGGGTTTGGGTTCTGTGAGCCAGGCATCTTCTCATCCCTCAGCACATACTCTTTCAGAAAAAAAAAAAAATACAAAGGTACCATTTTATCCTTCCTATTTCAAGAACTGCTTGTAGTGAGACATAATGAAAGTTTCTCCCATTGAGATCTACAGCGTTTTCTTGCTGTTTATCTGATACCTTCAATACAGACACCTTTTACATTTTCCTCTTAAAGGTTTTTGTTGGGTAGCATTGCTCACCACACCAGCTGCTCTCTATCTGTATGTATGAATAAGCAATACTGGAAAGTGCCTATTTATAGAAGCTTCCAGTGCATTTTCTCTATCGGGAGATAGTGGGCCTGGGACAAACTGCTGAGTCTTAGCATACTGCCAAAAAAACTGTGGAGAAGCCTTCTCTGGGCTCAGGTGAATGGAACCAGAGTGGCTCCCTCTGTCTGAGTACTTTCTACACCATCCAGCAAACCAGACAGCTGCGCTGCCAAGGATTCACAGACCATGTACTCATATCCTGGATCTCAAAGTCCTTGGTACATGGTTCACCAAAAGCCCCTAAAAGAGCTCAGTGATTTTCTGCAATATTTAAGAGTGCTTAACCCTGTTCACAAGCAGGGGGAAAGAGCAGGGCTGCACCCTGCTCTGGGTTTAACCACCTGACCCAGGTGACCTTACAGTCTTTTATACTCATCTTGCAGTTCTGCTTGGATTGCAATCCAATCTGCTTGGATTACTGCAAACAAATACCCAATTTATTTTCAAGCTTGAACATTTTACTGACACCTACTTTCCTCTTCCAACTGGGGAACTGGAAGGTTTGTGAGAGTGGAACCTGTATGTGAATTTTCACAGTGACTGAGCTGACAAATGTTGTACTTGGTCCCTAAGGGGAGGTTGATGACTGAGAGTATCAGTTTATTCAGAGCAAATTGTAACCTCATTCTCCCCAACCTATGTACCTCCACAGCAGAATTCTCAAAGGAAAGAAGAAAAGAGAGAAAGTTGAAAGGAAAAAGGAGGGAGAGAGAGGAAAATTTAAGACCTATAAACCTTCACACAGGAGAAACAAAGTACCATAATCTTGTAATGCTATTAATTTTATTTTGTTACTTTTGCTCTAAACATGAGCTTTAGTTTCTCCAACCCTCTCTAGCAGTCAAAATAGTAGCGGAAAATTGGATACACAGCTGAGTAGGGAGCAGCAGGGGCAGAGGTTATTACAGACAAGAAACTTTGCATACCAGAAATGAAATACTGAAATACCAGTGTAAGTGCACCTGCCAGGGACTGAGAGCTACTGCTGTAGATGCTGTTCTCACATGGGTGTTCTGTTCATGGATTTACTGCTTGTAGAGATAACTGTAGTACTTTGCTTTGGTCACTGTAACCCATCTATATGATTTTGATCTTAGGGCTACTAAAACACAAATAAAATTCTTTAGTCATGTGTTCCTGCCATTTGTTTAGTGGTATACATAGCATTATACATGTATATACTATATACATTAGTATTCATACTGCAGAGCCCTGCCTACTGCAGCCACAGGCAGGGACTCTGCTCATGACTGGCCCTGCCTATAGCTTTCATTTAGATTTCAAGTTCTCAGCCCCAAGATTTGAATTTTAGCTTTAAAAAAAAAAACCAAACCAAAACAAACCCAAAACATCTCCTCTAAATTATTCCACACTTTTAAGAATGGAAAAGTCATGTCCCAAGATTTTAACAGGAAGATTAGAAGACAGTCCTGCATCATGTATCTGCGCCTTTTTGATGTTTTCCCAAGATTGACAACAAATACAGAATCCTTGTTGCATTTTTTCTTCTGAAGTTCTATTGTGGGATTTCGAGATTTTCAAGAAGACCTCAGTTTAGCCTCTGCTGTCACTGCACAATCAGCTAGAGGATTCTGGGTGGGGTGTTTACTCCTGGATTGGCTTGTCAGATCATGCAGTACAAAGAATACAAAGATTTGGCAAAGGGAAAACTTGAAGTATTTAATTGCAAACATAAAGAAACAGAGAATTGGGTGATTTGATAATAAAAATTAGTGCCAATAAATTTAGGAAAGGAAGAACATAAAATCATATTTGCCAAAACACATGATGTGCACTGTGTAATACTTCAAGGCATTTTACTCTTAAAAATAAAATATGCTTCAAATATCACTTGATTAGGTAAAGCTTCCCCATTATGTGTTCTTTTTTTGTCTTGAGTAAATCAGCTTCAGAATACTTGAAAACATTTGATTTAATACTGTTGATAAAATATTTTAAGGACAAATTTTAAAGGTACCTGCTAGCTGAGTCCTTTGTTACTCTGTTCATAAATGAGTGGAAAAGATATTCACAACCTGAGGTGTGAAGAGTTACCCAAGTACGATGTTTGTAAGATAAAAGAGCAGTCATTCCAGCACAAAACATCAAATTTTCTCTCTCTCCTTTGATTACTTGTCCTGCTTACCAAGACTCTGTCACATTAGGAATTGAGGACAAACACACTGTAAATCCACTAGAGGATTTCCAAAATTGCATGTCTTTGACCTATTTTCCCCCAAAACATTTGATCAAGCTCTATTTGTTCACAGGCCAATGAGGACTAGCATGTTTTTTCATTTTGAAATGGACATCGATAGTGGACCTAACAAATATTTTCCACAAACATGCCCAGGCAAAGCAATCAAATGTTACTGATGGACATATAAACAGGAAGACAGAAAGACAAAAAGAAAGAATAAGAGGATATATTCTCTCTTTGTTCATTCTGATTATTCCAGCAGATTATATTCCAGCACTTTGTAAAGACTTAGGGAAACTCCACTGCAAAAACTAGCTCAAAAGGGAGTATCCAGGCCCCATATGTATAAGAAACTCCTTGATATTTATCAATGATTCTGTGTAATCAATAAATGTTTCTCTGAATTAATAATGTAATAATTCACAGAAAAATTTAAATAGGGCATTTATTTTTTCCTATCTAAAGAACAGGATTATTTTTCATAAAAATCCAAGTATGTTATCATGAAAAAGAGCAAAAGGAATTAGAACACAAAAGTCAGGAGTGTTGACAGACACTACAAATATGTTTCTGTTTTAGAAATAAATAAATACTGACCGTTGTGTTTTGACACAGGACAAATGTGAACATGGATACAATTATACACACCCCGGACCTAATAATATTGCTTAAGACTTTGGGCCTGCAAAGATGGAGACATATGGTATTATTCAGAAGAAGTTAACCCACTGACTTTGGTGGAAATGTCCAGTGTGTGAAGCGTGCATATCCCTTTGCAGAAAAATGCACTAAAACTCCCATGTTTTCCCTCTGAAACCTCATCAAGCCATGGAGATTACAGCCTCCCTCAAGTATTTTCTGTGTCTTTTTGCTGTCACCATATTGTTGTTCAGTTCCTGCATTCTATTAGTGTTCCTTTTTGTCTAGAATTTACTTGGCAGCTCTTAGAGATTTTTGGTAATATCATAACCAATTCCCAGCACATCCATGCCCTCTCAAAATAAAATTCTTAAGTGTCAGATGTCTGTCTCAAAAAAACCCAAACTACTAATAAACAAAAATTGTGCAATCTTTCTGTCAAGCATCGGATCTCTTAATAAAAATATTATGCCAAATCACACAATAAGTTTACTGAGGAATGTTTTAATTTTGATTAAAGGAAGACAATTCCTCATGCAGGTTTTTTCCAATAACTTTTTTTAAATTTTTGTCTGTAGTTCAATTCTATGAAAAACACTAGGGTGTTGGACCAGGAAAGGTACAGCACAATGGGCGCAGGTATCAGGAGTATCAGTAGGGTTTTTGAGTTGTGACAATATACTTCATAGAACAAATTCATATAGGAACAAGAGGTTGTGGAAAGTACCTTAACCCATCAGGTGACCAGCCAGAAACATTCAGGGTTTGGTATAGCTACTGAACACGGGTATCCAGTGCCACTTGGATGCAGTAAGGTGTAAAAATGATTTTCAGAATACTAACCACTTACACAGAACTGGCAGGTATGACAACCTGGGATCATCAGTTTGGAGCAAGATACGATACTGAGCTTCTGATGTGATAAGAAGGGAATATCAAGGCAATTGATACCTATTCCGTTTCTCTTTGGATCCTTTTCAATGGCAGTTCCTAGTAGGTTCCTAGATCCTTTCCTAAAGTGATTTCATTTCTAAAAACACAAATTGGGAACTTCCCTGCTGCAGCTTTTCCTTTACTTGGAGGAACTCTGACTAAGGGGTCAGAGTGACTGGAAGCATTCCTTAACCTCTCTCCCAGCAGAGCTTGATATGTCCAGGAAAAGGCTTGTGCCTTCATACTCAGTTGAGGTCAATAAACTGAAAGCTGACTAACGGGTAGAGACCATCTTGAGATACCAGGATAGCTGCTTATTTAAATTTGTAAGCCCGTTTGGGGTTCTTCTAAGGTTTTGGGTTGTTTGTTGCCTTTTTTTTTTTCTGTTTTATGTGCCATCCACGATGAAAACATGGGAAATGTCTGAAGGAAGAAGAAAATAATGAGACAAAAATTAATAGAAGAGAAATCCCTAAAACACAAGAGCAATGAATCCATACGAAAGCACAGGCACTATTTGTATTCCAACCTATTAGTGGTAAGAACTGCAGCTGTCCCAAGGTATTTTTTAGATCAAGGCTTCCTACAGGACTGTAGTGAGTTTGTGCAGAAAGGTTTTAGTAGCAGGGGGGACTACAGGGGTGGCTTCTGTGAGAAGCTGCCAGAAGCTTCCCCCATGTCCAAAAGAGCCAATGCCAGCTGGCTCCAAAAATTGACCTGCCCCTGGCCAAGATTGAACCAATTAGGGATGGTGGTAGTGCCTCTGGAATAACAGAGCTAAGAAGAAAAAAATTAGTTATTGTGCAGAAGTAATTGCAGCCAGAGAAGAGAGGAGTGAGAGTATGTGAGAGGAACAACCCTGCAGACACAAGGTCAGTGAAGGAGAGGGAGGGGGTGCTCCAGGCTCCAGAACTGAGATTCCCCTGCAGCCTGTGGTGCAGACCATGGTGAAGCAGCTGTGCCCCTGCAGCCCATGGAGGTCCGCAGGGATGCAGAGATCCATCTGCAGCCCATGGAGTAGCCCCACACCAGAGTGAGTGGATGTGTGAAAGAAGGCTATGACCCCATGGGAAGCCCGTGCTGGAGCAGTCTCCTGGCAGGACCTGTGGCCTGTGGAGAGAGGAGTCCATGCTGGAGCAGGTTTGTTGGCAGAACTTGTGATCCCATTTGGGACTCACACTGGAGCAGTCTGTTCCTGAAGTACTCCACCCCATGGAAAGGGATCCATGTCAGAGCAGTTTGTGAAGAACTGCAGCTTGTGGGAAAGACTCATATTGGAGAAGTTTGAGGAGGACTGTCTTTCCTGGGAGGGACTCCATGCTGGAGCAGCAGGACTCCTCTCCCCGACAAGGAAGCAGGGGCAGAAACAACATGTGATGAACAGACTGTAACCCCCATTTCCCATCTCCCTGCACCACAGGCAGGGAGGAGCTAGAGAACAAAGTTAAGCTGAGGGAAGGAGGGAGGGGTAGGGAGAAAGATATTTTTAAAGTTTGTTTTACTTCCCATTTTATTTATTCTGATTTTGATTGGTAATAAATTCAACTAATTTCCCTAAGTCAAGTCTGTTGGGCCCACGACAGTAATCAATTAGTAACCTCTCCCTGTCATTATCTCAACCCACAAGCCTTTTATTATATTTTCTCTCAACTGTCAAGTTGAAAAGGGGAGTGATAGAGCAGGCTTTAGTTGGCACCTGGAATCAACTTGGGTCAACCGACCACAAGGAGATAGGAGGGGTAGGCATAAATAAAACAGACAATTCTGATGAAAAAATACGCCTGGAACAGAGATACAGGTTTCATTCAGAAACTTATCATAGAATCATAAGATGCCCTGAGTTGGAAGAGACCCAAAAGGATCATCGAGTCCAACTCCTGGCCCTGCACAGGATCATCCCCAAGAGTCACATCATGTGTCTGAGAGCATTGTCCAAACACTTCTTGAATGCTGTCAGGCTTGGTGCTGAGACTGCTTCCCTGCGGAGTCTCTTCCAGTGCCCAACCCTGCTCTGGGTGAAGAACCTTTTCCTAATATCTAGCCTAAATCTCCTCTGACACAGCTTTATGCCATTATAGGAAAACTGTTGGCCGGAACACTGGCCACAGGTTAAGTGAATTACACATATTCACGGACCTTTAAACCAAATGCCCTAGAGAAGAAAGCATCTCATCAGCAGGCATATCACTCGTGTGAATGAAGATGGCTCTATTCTGCAATGCCTTTCAGTAGAAATTTTTCCCTTTTTATCGGGTTAAGCAGAGGAGGCAACGCTCATTTAGAGACAAAGGAATAACAGAATGACAAGGTGAGACATCAGTCCACCTGTACCACATATTACTCAAATTCTTTACTGTAATCCAGAAGACTTCTGTGTATGGTGGCTCATTGTCATGGCTGTTTCATTTTTCATGCCATGCTCAGACATTAAGCCACTCACAACTGCTCCTTCTTAAATAAACTCCAGAAGCCTTTGATCTGTTTTCTACAAGGCTTCTCAGTAGATATTGGCATCTACTTTATTTTTCAGACAACACCAATGGAATGAGATTTATGAATAACTTCTGTCCTCTGAAACAGTCTGGTAGCAAACAGCTGAGCACATGCCAATGGAAGATTCAGGATCAGCAACAGAAGCTTGTTTCCTTCCTAAAACTTCTATATTTTTCAAGGTGAGAACCACTGCCAGTGTGGCCAACACACAAAGGCCAACAGTTTTACCCAGAAAACACCAACTTTATTTGACACTAATTTGGAATATTTTTAACCAGATTAAGGTGCAAGGCACCTTCAGGTGATTCTTAAAGTAGAATTTTAAAATTTATGCATTTTAGTACAAAGTACAGGCATCAGCTTCAGAGTAACAAGTATTTGAGTTTCCAGTATCAGCCACAAAAAAAAAAAAAAATACTAAAAACCAAAAAAGTATCAGATTCTAAAATGAATTGTCACAGCAATTCATTTCTTTTTTTTTTTCTCCAAGTAGCATATTTCTGTCTTTCATACAGAGCTGTGTATGTAAATAAAAGGAACCTGAGATGTACAAACTCCAGCTGGAAAATATGCTTAATTCAACACAATAAAATGACAAACAGAACTATATTTAATCATACCTTTATTTAAAAAAATCTAAATAAATAAGTGCACCAAAAATGCTGCAAGATAGACCACAATAATTCTTCATAAAGAGATCTCATGGTTTCATCTTCTTTGAAATGCAGTGAAATATGCCCCCAACCACTGTTTTTCAGCAAGTAGGTTGATTGTCTTTAGTAAAACAGCAAGGAATCATTCCAAGAGTGGTGGTATAAGCAAAAGTAGGTAAATGACCCTCAGACCCCATTTAAAATTCAAGCTCATTTTCTTCCAGTAGCTAGTCAGACCCCCAGGACACCCTTACTGAGGTACTTATGCATTCCATTTTCTGCAATGAATCTCACCTTTTATCTAAAAATTTAGTTTTAACCATTTTCATTGCAACATCCTGTGAATAATTTATGCTGATAATTATAAATGTTTCTATTTATTTTGATTTGACTAAATAAAAATAGATTCACTGGGTGAGATTTTCATTGATAATCCTTAAGTTCACAAGCAGCTGTAATGGCTGGAAGTTCTTACCCTAGAGGGAACAAGGCTGGACTTGACGCTGACCTGACTGCAACTACTCTGTTGTGACTGATTTAAATTGTTTCCTTGTTTATATCTACATACTCTAGCCCCGATCAAAATCAGAACACTTACTATTCATCAGTATTCCATGCTCTTTTATGTTGCATTATGTACAGCAAACACCTCACTTGACAACATTCATCGCTCAGATAGTGCATTTTATTTGTGCAGCTAAACAAAATAGGTGGAAAGCACACATACAAGTATTAAATGGCCTGAATTCCAGATGGCTTGCTTGCTCCATAAAGTAACAGTATCTGCTGAGATGATTGTAGTTCTTTTTCCTTACCAAACACATGCAGTAGGAAGTTTTCCTCTGTTCTTTTGTCATCTTCTTTGCTGCTCTCTTATTTCATGACCTCTGAGTTAATCCTTCTATTCTTCCTATTAGCAAGTTTAAGCAGGCAAACTTCAAACAGACTAGCAATTGGTCACAAGGTTTAATGGGCATGTAGATAATCATCTAAATTACATTTCTGGAGCTGATGGGCCAGACAGGCTTAGAGAGTAACTTTACCAGCTTTCACTGTTAATCAGCAAGGATTGTGTGTCTCAGTACTTATCTGCCTTTGCCTGCCTCCCCGAGGGCCTGGGTCATACTGACTGATTAACAAAGGCAGCTGCATTAGCTTTCTTCTCCCAAAAAGTGTGGCATGGAGGCCCAAATGACTTGAAAGGCAAATGTGACCACAGCTCAAACACCAAGCACTCTCCTCTCATCACTGTGGAATTGCTGGCCCTCCTCTTGCAGATTATGATACTCACACAACAGTTGTTGCCAATTTTCATGATCTGTTAACACTTAGGAAGCCTTATGCTGAAGGCTCTTATTTCACATCTATTGCGCTATCATCAAGGGAAAAATTCAACAGGCTATTTCACATTTTCTGATTAATTTGAGAGCAGTGTACAGTGAACTGAAAAGAATGTAACAATTGAACTGTCAATAATGAATGCCCTGGATTTCAGCTTTGAAACACAAACTGTAGATGGCTAGGTGAAGAGAATAACAGTTCTCTGTAGAATACAGACAATTTTACAGCTACAGAAGTAGCAATGGATGGATCTGTAGTGTGAACCTGATTTTCTCAGCAGAGCAAAGTGTATCAAATCTGAGTCTCTTCTTTGTCTTATATTGGTGGTTGTGTTTTATATCTACCCTTATTATAAAAGGAACAAGAGCAGTGGAGGATTGGCTTCCTGACTTTGGCAGAAGTTTGTTCTTCAGATGTTTGGCTCATCTTGCATAGTAAATATTTTTTAATCTCTTTATCAAGTTGTTAAATAAACACAAAATCGAATCAATTAAACTATGATTATCCACACAAGAAGCTTCCTCAGGAGCTACATAGGCTAATTCCAGCACTCTTTAAAACAGTAAAAATTTTTCATACATTTATAGCTCTGTACAGAAAAGAATCTGACAAGCCAGCTAAGATTCTATTTTGGATCTCAATTAAGAACATTCTACAAGAAGAAACTAGTGAGGAACAAAGTAAAACAATCTAGAATGCCGACTTCCTTGTCTGTCTCTTGAACTTTGAGAAAGAAAGTTGGATTCTGACTTTCCACAAGTTTTTATAGACAAAACTATGAAACATCCATGTTTCTGTGACCTAGGTGCAAATACTTCTGACTGATGTTAGAGGCAGACATGAATTAGGCTAAATACTTCTATAATTTTCCAGTCCAGGAAGCATGCCGTTTCTCAAGCTTCGAAACAAAGATAAAACTTTCCACTTTTATCTGGGACAGGCCCAGAACTCAAGGACTGTCCCATATTGTGATAAAACCTTCAGGACTCAGTTTTGTTACAGGTATTCACTGAGACATGGGATTATCCTATTTCCTAGCTTTTGCATGGCAGCCTGAGTAACTTACCCACTCCTGGAGCCATAGCGTCCATGCCTCTTTCAAGGAGAACAAAAATGGTCAAACCTCTATGCCAGATCGTGAAACCCACAGCAAGATTTCAGATATGTCACATCCTCCTTACCAAAACAGTGCACAGAGAAAACAATCTGAATCTCATATATGCACTATAAGCATTCAGCTGGAAGAGGTGACAGTCTTTACGCAGTGCAGCATTAATTCATTTCACTCTCCATTGTTCTATTGTACCATTTGGCCAATTTACAAAATTATCCTTTTCACTTTTACTTTACCAAGTCAGAATTATAAAACTGTAATTAAAAGACCAGACAAATTGTTATGATAAATTATGATATCATTACTATGACTCATTAGTCTTTCCTGTACATCAGCTTGATAACAACCTGTACCCTCTACTTCACATTACAGCTTTTCAATGCCAAAATGCCATCAATAATTTCCACTAGCATCAAAAGCTGAGATGATCAAAACCTAACTATTATTTCTGCAGAGGCAACAGTAAGCGTACTCTTTCCTGCAGACTCATTTTTTGACCCCACATGGTAAGAAAATAAGTCTAGTTAGGTCAGATCCAAATTACGTGGAAGTCAGTGGGAGTCTGTTTCCCTGTTCAAAGAGCTTGCATTAAGGATGTTTTTCTCTTCTGTTACTGCTACAGACACAGCAAAAATGGGCACAGAAGCTGTTACTAAATCCAAATTACACTCTGCTTTGAGAGTCTCAGAACTCAAAGAGCTGAGTTGTACAACTGTATACTAAGGAATGTGCAACTTCTGTGTGCCCAAAACTTGGCTCTAGACAATTTTACCACACAACCCTCATGATACGTGTATGAGTATGACAGAAAGTCTTGCAGATGGAGTAAGCTTGGGTACCAGAAACCCACAGATGTATGTGTAACATACATTTTGCAAATACTTCACCAATACGCAGGTACTGATTTGTCTGTGTCTTATGGACAGGCAGTCTGATAATAGTTGTAACACTTTGTGTGCTGTCATACAGTACAAGTTATTCCTAATTAATGAACTTTCTCTCCATGAATTAGATACATTGATAGAATGTAAACACTGACACAAATATTTACCCAAAACATAAGCTAAATATTTCAGTGAGGCTTCAGAAACTCTGGATGACCTTTTCTCCCTCCCCACCCTCTTCAATTATTGTACTTTTAAATGTGTCATTGCACTTCAAGGAGCTTCTAAAAAACTGCTTAGCTCAAACTCTGAAGTTCTCATACTTAGGTGGCTCATTCAAAGACATGTAAGGCTTTACACTTCACTGAGGAGTTAATTCTTATATCCTGATATTGCACAGATAGAAATGGAAGTATTAAAAAATTATGTGCTTCATTCTACCTTCCTAATTTAGCACAGTTAATGTAGGCAATGCAAAGCCTGAATGAGAGGTGATTGAGAGGGCTAAGCTAGGTTCCCTGTGGAATCAACGAAAAACAACAGCTATTGGAGGGTGACTGAGAGTCCTCAAGTACATTATATATTCCTCTCCAGAGGTCTCAGGTGCCATCACAAGGCTTTATCATCACTACAGTATACAGAGCACGACTCAAGAGTGCCTGGCTCAGGGATGCATGGTAGGAGCTGCCTCTGCCTGCCCAGGGTCTGGCTCCAGTAGTGCCCTTCCAAAGATAGGGGCAGCCAGAAGGAAGCAACCCAACTAGTCAGGGTGGGTCAGGATCCCCCAAACACTGCCTCTTGGCTGAGGTGATTTGAGCATATCGCCCTGCTCCTTTCCCTAAAGGGCCATTCTGTCCATCAGGCTGTACCTCTCTGCCCAAACTGGAGCTACTGCAGCAATGCATGGAGGGATCACTGTGCTGAGCAGGGAGAGAAAGCAAGAGCAAGCACAAAAAAAGTCTCTGTTACAAGGAATCTTCTGCAGAAGTTAATGCTACCAGTTCTCTAGCAAAATGTAATTGATTCCAGCTGTGTTACTGGGCCTGTGTTACATCGAAAACATCCAAAATAAGAGCAAAGAAGGACTGTAAGTGAAAATCTATTTCTAAATATGTGGGATGATTGCCTGATAACTTCGCACAAACAAAAAAATCCATAGCTGACAAGAATTATATTAAAACAGGTTTTCTGATAAACTTTTCCAGAGAACAGTGTTCTGCCAGGAGCAGAATTGCCTACCCAGCATTTACTTCCATCTGTCTCCTTTCACAGCCACCCACAATGGTTTGCTGTTATTATTTAAAAAGACATTTCAATCCTTTGGTTAAAGGCAAGGAGTCAAAAAAACCCTGGATCTATTCCAGTCTGTACTAGCAGTCCTTCATGGGCTCAGAGATAGCACTGTATCTACAAAATCTGCATCCACAGCACTGTATCTGCCTCAGCATCTCCCCATCCTGCAGCACCCTAGGGAGCAGGTATTGCAGGCAACTGTCAGGCTGAAATGTCCAATCATACACCCCACCAGCACCAGTGGGATCTTGTTCACCAGTTGCAATCATATGTGTCATAATTTAACTCCCTAACATTTTCGGTCATGCAATTAGGAGTTTCTGCTCAGCTAGTTTCCAGGCAGATCATCTTCTGTATGTTTAATGTGTTAGGCACACCCATGAGATGGTATCAGTAATTGTATGAAAGGGTAGAACAGCCTGAACACACAAAAGAATGGAATTACTCTGTCAGGTCATTGAAGTTTACCTTTTATGATTTTGTTCATCACTTATGACATTTTTCTGTAGCAGCATAACAGCAAAATAACCACTAAAGTCAGGAGTCTAACAGAGTCCCTAGGATAGTGAAATGATCCTAGTAAAACTGTGCTAAATTGCAAACACACAGATGACAGAAAGAATGGTAGGAAATACTAAATTTTCCATTGTTGAGGTAGGAGGTTCTACAAACACCTCTACCTGGTGTCAGTAAATTCAGTGGTGCTGAAGAGTGATATCATTCCTGACTTAAAAAGTTCTTAACTACAAGAGTGCCAACCAAGGAAAGGGAGCATTGGAAAAATTAAAGCTGAAAGCTCCCTATAAAATTGTCTCTCTTCAGGGGCTAATTATCACAGCAATGTAATACTTCCTCTCACTAGTGATCATAAACCAAATTAGTTCATTGGTGTCAGTCATTATTGGCTTAAAATTGTTGAATCATTGAATTAGTATTCCTATGGATAGTCTCAAATCACTGGTGGCCAATGTCTCCATCAGTGATCTACGTAACACACCATTTCCCATGTACAATGCGTTGTAATAATGACAAATGTAGCTGCTGCATAGACACATCTGCTTCCTTCAGTCTTTGCCTGAAACTTCTGGAAACATTTCCTGAAGGGTAGCTGGTATTCATCTTGGATCATATGTTAAACAGGAAACTTAGTAACATAGAGAAGACCAAGCACAACTAATATAAAACCAGGAGTGTAAGCAGAATACGGTAAACTGGAAGACTATAAACTTTTCTCCAGACAGGTGGACCCAACATGCACTTGAGCCTCAAAGTTTGGGCTCTCTAATGTGGCATCCCCAATGTACTGGAGAATATGATGATGGTCCTACTCAGGCACAGCCTACTGGAAATACAGGACAAAACCAAAAATTTTCTTTCCATGCTTTCAGAAAGGGATGCCTAAATAGAAGCACAGACATTGTGCTCATTTTTCTGCTGTTTTTTTCCCATTTTATTCCCTAGTTGTGCCCATTTTCTCATTATGTCCTCTTCAGAGCCCAGCTGATGTCTGACAGGGAACAGTGATTCTGGGAACCTGTGACTACTAAATGATAGTGCAGACTCTGTATGAAGGTAACTGTGCAGGTGAAAGAAGTGAATGTTTGCCCTCTACAGAAAAAACAGACCATTACATTAATTCCTTCAAATGATGGACCTATGCTCTGCTGAGTTTTTGAGACCTTTCCTTAAAGCAGCAGATACTGGCCACTGATCAAGATGCCAGCTTAACAGCCACATTCTGATTCCGAGATCCAAAAGGAGTTCAGTACAGAACAGCATAAATGTTAAGAATACCCATCACAACGGTTAATTGTTCCTCTGACTCATCTACAATGCTTTAAATCATCTCAAAAGTCTTGGTATAATTAAGGAAACATGGCAAGCCTTCTCTCCCCAGTGGTATACATGCTGACAAAGACAGAACATGCTGACTCTACAAAACATTTTGTTCTGAGATACACACAAAAATTAATCCTCTACTTGCAAATTAGCTAAGTGTATTTATTATTTACATCTCTACCATCTATCATCATAAACATAGGTTTTAGAAGCACCAAGTTGTGTTATTCGATTTAGGTGCTTTTTCACTTTATACATACAGTGAATGGTGATTATACATCCTTTGATCTTTAAATACTTTAAAACTTCTTCAAGTAGTTTTTTAGATTATCCTAAGCTGTTGTTTGATCACAAATATTTAGGAAATTTAAAAATTCTTTTTAGGATATCTAACAGGGTATCTATCTAATTAGGAAATCTAACAAATTCAGCAGTTTTATTCAACTGAATTTGCTCACATACATTGCCTGGTGTCAAAGGTTTAGCCCTGTGATTTCTGCCCGGTTTTTATCAACTCATAAATTTTGCTAATAGGTAAGAAGAGTTCACATAGACAAAACAGATCTCTTGACATGGGGATTAATATTAAAATTTACTGCTACACAATAAGAACTAAGGGAATATTTATATACACAAAAATTCCAACTACTTTTCTTATAATAACAAACATATATTTACAAATACCACCCCTCCTTCTTTTCTTCAAAAACAGCCTAGAGGAAGAAGGAGAAGAAAAAGTGTTTAAGGTAACAGTTCCAAATCACAGCAACGCGAAAATCTCTCTCTCTCTCTCTCCATCGGAATGTAGGGGAGTCTGCCTCCCACCTTTAGCCGCTTGTCTATGGCTACTGAGGGTTTACCACGGGCTTCGAGGGAACACTCGTATCACCATGTC
>VXAY01003299.1:1039815-1057153 GCA_013399855.1 Oxyruncus cristatus | reverse complement strand
GCCCCTCAATGGAGAGTTCACCGGCTTCTTTATCATTTTGTGGCTGTAATTCTTCTGCAATTTGTTGCATGCGGCTTCTAGGTGATTTAGTTTTGGCTTCAAGCCACCCCTACCCTCCCCGGGCCAGGCTAGGCCCCGGGAGGGCCCGCATGCCCCAGGCCCAACCGGGCCAGGATGTGCCGCCACGTTAACTACTTAATTTCTTCTGTGCCACACGTTTCTTTTCTGGTTTGTTAAATATGTCATTCGTAGAGACATCACAAAAGTTAACCACTTTCTACCCCAATACTGGGGGGATGGGCTAAACCATGACACCTGGCATACTTAATGGAAGAGAATTCAGCCATATGTTTTTGTCAGAACAGGTACTCCATCAGTGTAATTTGGAATTGCTTCTCTAAAATTAATTGAACCATGTTGACATAGAGCAGTTGAAGATATAAGCCCTCAGACTTCTTTATATGGCTGTCGCCCTGTACTGGCTCTCTATTTTGCGGCTTTCACCTAAAGTACTGACAATTTAACATGTATTCAATTTGATATATATTTGTTCCTGAAGGTTATGTGAACTTTGCTCTATTTTTCCTGGGGAGTGGGTTGCAGTCACACAATACCAAAATAATTTATAGCAATGCAAATGTACTTCTAGTGTTTTGTGTGTTTTCACCCTTTCACCTCTACTATTTATGAACATGAAGCTCCTGCTTATTTAAAACCAGCAAGAGCTTTAAGTCCAATCTTGATGTAGATTTCTTTAATGAAGAAAGAAAAATCTGCCTTAACCAGCGCCCACTTCTGTGACCAATCTGCCTTAACCAGCACCCACTTCTGTGACCGGCTGCTCATTTCTGCCCCTGAACCTACCCCTTCCCTTGTGTTCACATAGAGAGATGGGGTAATTTATCCTAGAAACTAGTTCATTTGAAAAAAAAAAAAAAAAAGCTTTTCCATCTAGTTCATGAGTAGCTGCAGGCAGGGAAAGGGATGCTTAAGTTGGCATTGCTCCTGGAAAGAATGACTGTTATACTGTGCTCTCACTAGTTTCTGAAGAAAATTTAGAGCATAAGCTTGAGTGTTTTGGATCTAATAATGAGTGGGCTTTTTTGCTTGTCCCAGACACTCCCTCCTTGAAAAGAGAGTTAACATTCTGGACTGCAAAACAGCTAAAATATCTAACTTAACAGTTATACCAACAAAATTTTCAATTTTTATACTCATTTAATCAAATAATCCTCAATGAATCAAACACGTTCTTTTGAACAACAGCAAAAAAAAAAAAGACTCCTACTCCTATTTTTTTGAAGTTTGGGGCATTTTTTGTTGCTGTTCTGAAAAATTCAAAACCACTGAAAAAAATTCTCACTAGCTTTACACCTGAGAAGGCAGAAGAAAGCAACACATGATTGCTCTTATAATGGACATTCTTTTTTCTCTGAAAGGGAAGGAAGGTACTTTGTAAATAAGATACAGTCTGGTTGTTGATACAATTGGGCTGTGTATTCAGTTCTGGAGATGCACTCTCAATTTCTTTTCAAGCAAGATACTCAAACCCAGAAGTGCCACGAGGGTTTGCTGCTGCTACAACAAACACTGCAAAACCTGAGCCCACACATGGCATCTGAGATGTCCTGAGGACAGAAGAGATGGGTGGTTTGTAATGGTGGTCATGCTGAATCTAATGCAGCTAATGGGAAACACAGAGGAGAATAATATACTTCCAGCCTGTCCTACTACAAGACAAATTCTTTGTTTCTCTCCTAAGGTTTCTTTTTGCCTTTCTCTTATGGACATTATGTGATACTTGCAAGGTTCTTTGAAATCTTTGTGTGGAAGTACTATGCAAAGAGTTAATTCATGTTTCTATAATTGACAGTTTTTGCTTGTACTGTCTGGTATGAAAAGCTTTGTAACTGTAATAGCACACAGTTTAAAATGAAATAAAACCATTTTATTTTCCCACAGTTTGAAATGAAGTAAAACCATTTTATTTTCCTTTGGAAATGTATAACTTGAGCTGAAAAACGTAAGTATTCTCATAACTTCCTTAACACAAAAATGATAGCTTTTTCTTCTCTATACCTGAAAGTATATAGTAAAGTTAAATGTACTTACTGTAGTAGGCCTAGGTCTTAATTGCTTTGCCATCAGTGGAAGTTTAGTGGACAGATAGAGAAATGAACATGATGTTGTTGGCATCTTATTGCCAGCTGCATTGCAGCCATTTGGTGTTATACAGCTTGCAATGCTATGCCAGTATCTCATTATCAGTTCTGTTGGGCTACTTATGCTATGTGGACTCTAGGGAAAAAAATATGATAAAAGGATTTATAAAAATACAGGAGATAATAGTACTTAAGAAAAAGATTTTTCATAAAAATCAGGAAATTTTAAAAGATGCTCTGTAAGTCCATTCTCTCAGACCTGAGAAAGCTGTAGGACAGCCACATTATCCCTCTGCACTGCATTGATTTTGGAATGTACTCTTTTACATCTTGTGCAAATGCCCAAAGAAAATGGTGAAGAGAACGAAACACACTATGCCATAAAATATTAGCTAATCATTACTCAAAATATACATGCAAAATCAAATAAATAACTAAAAGAACCAAAACAAAAAAACCTAAAAAACACAACAACAAAAAAACCCAAACAAACAAACCATAAACTACCCACTCCAAAACACTCTAGATACAAAGTTCACAGTGTCAAACAAGGTTCCCTAATTGCATTACCAGTTACTCGCCATGATTGCAAAGAGGCAAAGATTAAAAATCCAAGAGATATCATCCACACATTTCAAGTGAGGCATAGATAAATCTGTTTGCATTTTAAAGATAATGAACACTGCAAGAATGAATAAAATATTTTTTCCTTTACGACAGTTTGTATGTAGTCTGGGGTCTTTCACTTGAGAGAGATGCTGATAACCCTGCCTTAAGAGCTCACTGGTTTTCCTGCTGCCTGCTTTGAATCCTGACTATCTTGGTATCACAGCTTCAGAGACGATAATGAAATGGCACCACTTCTTTCAGAGTACTTAATTTGAATATTGTCACTAATCGCACAAAACTAAGTTCAAGCAGAAATCAACAACCTCTCAATTTGCAGTCTGAACAATACTGTCAAAATGCAGAACACACAATGGAAGGCAACCAAATCTGCTGAAGGTGCTATAGTGGTGCAACAATTTATTTTCTACTAATTTGGTTTTAATGAGGATGTTATAGCTGCTATAAAAAAGGAAGACAATATCTTTTTCCTTTTTAGGGGCTGCAAGGTTTGGAACCACACACCTCTGAATTCAATAGCCTTGAAATTAATCCAGGATTATTCAACTGCATGAGAATTGTTAGAAGACTGCAAATAACATCCTGCACTCTGTCTTTTTATTGTAACCTTCCTTATAGTATCATCTTGCAGTGAAACCTGAATATCCTAATGGGATTAAACATAAAAGAAAGTCAGAAAAAAGTTGCCGGATTAGAATTTTAAGTGAAGCTTTCTGTGAGAAAGACCACATCACTGTCAGTGACCTTCCTCTCCTCATGTGTGATCCCAGTTGTGCCTAGTCAAGTGTCCAAAGGATACTCCATCAGTTCACGCTTATTTATCCTTCTGCTCCTAAAACAGGTGTCTTTGTTACTAAGAGAACAAGCATTCATGCCACTGATGACAGTGTGTTAACCCACTCTGCCAGAACTCATAATGTTCTCTAGCATAAAAAGCAGAATGTAATGATGTTATTTAAGACATGAGTTCTGTATTGATAAAACAACATCATTCTAAGCAAAAGGAAATACATTGTCTTCTAGCAAATAGTAAAAAGAGTAAAAAATGCAGGCTTTTAAGTGTTTTAGAATGCCATTTCTATCTCCAGCTCCAGCCTTTGTTTGTTTTTTAAATGCACTCTCTGATAAGTTTGCCTCCAACATAACTAAAAGTTGGTTTAGAATCTCATACTGTATCTTCACAGCAGTTCTTAGATACCACAAGAATGCTTTTCATCTTGTTTTTGCTCTAAACTCCTGAAGCTGTCCTTAGCTCTGAACAGCTATATTAATTAGAGAGTAGTTATTCACAGAGGAGCAAAAAACCGAGCTTAATCAAAAGAAACTTCTGAAATGCTCTTAATTTTTATCATTCTAGATCTCTTTGCCTTTGCAGTGCTTCAAAGATTCATACGCAGTCTCATGAATGCAATCATAAAACATTAACAATAGTGTAAACTCTAAGTGTGGGAGGTTGAATTCCTGTTCCTATACCTAGATATGTGCCCCAAATAAGGAAAAAAGAAGAGCTTTCCTCACATCTTTCCAGCCAGTGTGTTGTCCTCATTATATAACCCCAGTTCAACTTATTGCTGCTCTCCTTTTCATATAAATTCACACTTAAGGTGTTAGGCAGGTTGCTGTACACCTGAACTGAAATCTTAGGTGTGTTTATTTAATCTATATGTGTTTACTCTTATTTTACTGTAGCAACTACTCAATCTAGTGCTGAGTCAGTAAAAAGGGCAAGAAGATGGTTCTTGACCTTTTGAGTTTGTAAGAGAAGTCTAAGAGAAAAAACAAAGAACAGGTAGAGGGCCAGAAAACACTGTAATCAAATATTCAGATCAGCAGTCAGTAGGCTATGACTATTACATACGTTTTCTCTGGAAGTTCTGATTTGTAGATTGAAATAATTATTGTCAACATACAATTTGCTATCAATATTTATAATCTCTTTGGCTCCTGTTTTAAGTCCAGTGTTTATTTCTCCACAAGAAAAAAAAAAAATCTCTCTTGATCTGCCCCATCACATAAAACGATCTGCCTTCTACCATTCTGCTCTGCCAACCTCTTCTGCAGCGTATAGAAAGAAACCAGAGATGAGAAGGAAGTTTTACTAATGGAAATATTGATATATGAAGATTGCCATAAAGAAAACAGACAAATAAAGGTAGGATTAGACATTTGACATGAAAGAGGATGACAGTTTCAACACAGTAGTTTTGAAAATCCTTCTTCCTGGTTGCAAAATTATGACAAAATATACTACTCCTGGATGCTCTGAAAATTAGAATGAAAGCACCAATCCTTTTAATCTGCCTAAAATTCCACAGACAAAAGCACTGCCCTAGATTACCATTTACAATGTCACTTCCCTCTTTGAACTGGCTGGTTTATCTTTGCCCACCATATCAAGGACATTTAGTCCTCAAACTCTGGAGTACAAACATCTCTGATCCAGCTTGTGTCCAGGTTTTCTCTCTTATGTGGAATATCTTTATCACCATAGTTTCACTAACTGAAATCTTCACTGTTACCTGCTTTCACTACCTTTCTTCCAATTTTGTGTATAATTCAGCCTGATATTCTCTTTACCAGCCCCAATTTAGCCCTGTTGGACAGACTATCATCCTTTTTTCCCTCAACAGACCCACTGCTTTCTAAGGAGTGTTATTTCTTAGCAGTAATTTATGTTAATTCCCGAATTTTTATTTGGATAAATGTGATGTAAGCAACAATCATCCTTTCCTTCAAAATTATCAGTGGAATTTGTCATTGTGTTTGTTGGTCTAGAATAAATAGATTTCATTCATAAATTATCTGGCAGCATTTTTAACACTGATAAACACACTGTCATCATAAGTATCTTTCCCAGTAAAAGGATTTCCATGGCTCCAGTGTCAGAGAGATGGTTATGAAAACTGCTGTGTGTTACAGACGGACTGTTTTATCACAAGCAAACAACACCTCTCTGATGGAGAAGGTTTTGCCTGACCAAGGTAAAGATTAATTAACCTGGAGCTCTCAAATACATGGTAATAGGTACTTACGCTGGACTTACCTTTTATATCCAAAACTTCATGTAAATGTTGAATTTCATACAATTATAGTGTTTAGAACTCAGATTCTAAGCTCAACAAAAACTGACTTTACACCAGTTTTGGCCCATGTGCCCTAATTTATACCACTGGACGAACAGAACCCAGCTAATTTCACTATTAATTTGAATAGGAAAAGAATGCAGAGACAATACCTGCACAAACCCACACATCATGTAGTCATCAAACAAAGGCAGACTGGGGCGGTCCTCTCGATAAATTGTGATTTTGTAGCTGCTCACAACCTGAGGGCTGGGCTGTAAATCATCTGTTACGAGAATGATGACTTTGTTCAATCCAAGGCCAAGGGGGTAGTTAGCACTGCTGCACAACAAAATAGGAAAGAAGTGGAATAAACCCTATAGAAACAAAGATTTATGCTGCTTTATCTATGGCTGCTAAACTTTACTTTCTCCTTGAGGCTGCTATTTCTAACATTTTCTCTTAAAAAATACATGTGATTTTACATAAAAACAGCATAAAATAACATTTTTAACAATAAAAAATTCTTTCAGAAAGACAAAATACTGAGAGTGAAACTCAGTGAAAACAGCTTCAGTGGCAGTGGCAAAAATTCTGACATGAAATCTGCGAATGAAACCATTAGGGACAATAATTCCTGGCAGGTCCAAGTTTGTGATGAAGTCAGCAGAGAGATAAACATTTTCTGAGGTGTTAGCTAACCACTGAAATTGTCCACTAGCCAAATGTGATGACTAGACAAACTGCTCAGAGTGACAGACAAGACCAAAGCTGACCTGTGCTCATCTTCCCTTGGAAGGAAAAAAAAAAAATGCTGAAAGACAGAACTTGAACATACAAGGTTTTTTATTTTTTAATGTAAAGGACATATTGGTATTCTGTTTTCCTTTTATAAGGAAGAAATCTCTAAGCTTTTCACATGTATCCATGTTGACTGCCAGGGGAGGTAACATTAAGACACCAAAATGTTGAGTGGATGAATTTTGTGGCAGTTTATTATATCAAGACTGACTTCTTATTGAAAATACAGGAAACATACTGAGTTCAGTACTGATCAGTAAGAACTGTACAAACTGCCTAGTTATTAGAAGACATTCTAGGTCAAAGCATCTGCTTCATAGTCAAAAGATGGTGTATTGCATAAGCACCTTATGTCATGAAGCAAAGTTAGCTCTTTAATGGTCAAGAATTCTTCTTCCAAAGTAATTCATTGTTCATGCTCTCCTTTTTATCCACTCACTAATGGCTAATGTAAATAGGCTAGTTCTCTGGTTCTGAGGTACCTGACCCAAACAAATAAACTGGTATTGTCCCTGGCACATTGTTGTCTCTGAGAGAGCTCGTTGGGAAATACAAAACTGTGCCAGGGATTATAGTAGCAATTAAATATCATGGATGATTGTGGGTCAGCAATCAAACCTAAAGTTTAGTGATGACTGTTCTCTCCTCTATCATCCAGCTTTATACTGCTCTAAAAGATCAGATAAGCTGGAACTCTTGCAGATGACAAGATGACCCACTTAGTGGATGAGAGAAAGGCTATGGTTGTCTGCCTAGTGCCTTTGGCACTGTTTCCCACAGCATTCTTCTGGAGAAACCGGCTGCTCATGGCTTGGATGGGGACACATTTTGCTGGGTGGATGGCCAGGCCAATGACTGGGACAAGGAGATCGAGTGCAACCGCAGTCAGTTTGCAGATAACATCAAATTGGGTGGGAGTGCTGATCTGCTAGAGTCTCTGCAAAGGGATTTGGACAAGGCTGGATGGGTGGGCTGAGGCCAAGTGTATGAGGTGCAAGAAGGTGAAGTGCCATGTCCAGCACTTGGGTCGTAACAACCCCGTGCAGACCTACAGGCTTGTGTCAGAGAGGCTGGAAAGATGCCCAGTGGAAAAGGACCTGGGAGCGCTGTCGACAGTCAGCTGAACATCAGCCAGCAGCATGCCCAGGTGTCCAAGAAGGCCAAAGGCATCCTGGCCTGTATTATGAATAGTGTGGCCAGCAGGACCAGGGCAATGACTGTCCCCCTGTATTTGGCACTGATGAATCCTTGACCCCTTGAATCCTGTGTTCAGCTCTGGTCCCTTATGACAAGAAAAACATTAAGGTGCTTGAGCGTGTCTAGAGAAGGGAAATGAAGCTGGTGAAGGGGCTGGAGAACAAGTCTTATGAGGAGCAGCTGAGGGAGCTGGGGTTGTTTAGCCTGGAGAGAAGGAGGTTGCCTGAAAGGAGGTTGTAGCCAGGTGGGGGTTGGCCTCTTCTCTCGAGTAACAAGCAGTAGGACAAGAGGAAATGGCCTAAAGTTGCACCAGGGAAGTTTCAGATTGGATATTAGGAAGAATTTCTTCACTGAAGGGGTTGTCAAGCATTGAAACAGGCAGCCCAGGGTGAGTTACCATCCTGGGAGGTATTTAAAATAAAATGTAGATAGGTCACTTAGGGATGTGGTTTAGTGGTGGACTTGGCAGTGCTGGCTTAACATTTGGACTTGATGATCTTAAGGGTCTTTTTCAATTTAAATTATTCTACGATTCTATGACAATCTCTTGTAATACAACTCTAATGAAAATGGATCATTCTGAACTAGGAAACTTGAATTTATTTCTTCTTTAAACCCCAGCTGTCTTACTCTGACCCACATAGGCAGACCAATCCCAGCAGCTTAGGGCACAGTGCAAAATTAACACCTGGATGCAAAAGCTCAAATTCTTTGTTGTCTACTGTGTGCAGTGTAGTGATGGTCTGTTCCTACCCGGCTTTGATGCTGTCACAGATTGCAGAAGCTGAGTGAGGTGCTAGCAACTGTACCATCCATAAAGCTAGGGTTAATTATGGCTTGAGAACATATTACCACTGACTTCAGGACATTGAAAATTAATACAGGTTTCTCAGTGTTGAACTCTGACTTTCCAAAGACTAACCTGTCTGTGTTCTGGGTATTTGGAAACACAAAACTATTCTGGAATATTCTGACATATTTCCAAAATTAAGTTTTTACACTCATATTTTGTTGCTCATACCTTGGCCCTTTATTGTCGTCAAGGTGCACTTGGCATTGACAGTTAGAGGGTTCTGCTCCTATCTTCACTGTCACCATGTCGAATGGGACTTCTGCATAGTAGTCTTTGATCTTTGGGTTAAACTGAGGATTCAAGTCCAGCTGTGGACTGCTGAAGATCTGCCTGATATGAGATATGGTATCTTTATCTGTTCCAAGAAGGCATCAAAGAAAAAACTGTGAAATGTATGAACATTTTTGAGTAACATGCAACTTCTGGCAAATTGATAACATGTACAGTGGCAAGATATTTTAATGCCTAGTCACTCTGAGACTGATAATCCTGCTGTAGAATCTTACTGGAGTTTTTAATGGCACTTGAGAGAAAGTTTTAGGCCTTGGAGGGATTTTAATTATTCAGTGCTCAATCACTTTAGTCCTAGTCACAAAACTCAAAGCCTGAGTAAGCCTTTGAAAATGCAAGGATTAAGTCTGGGAGATCTGTCTCCAGTTGGTTTATTGAAACATAAAGAATAGGTAGGCCAAAATTCATAACCTACTTCGGTACCAGCCTGTGTACAGGGTTTATGTACAAATGTAATTTTCAATAAAAATCAAAATAAGTTAGACATTTTCTTACTCTGCGTAAGAACAAGTCACATGGAGACGTCTAGACCCATAGGGTCTTTTCCAGTACAGCTGGAAGAATGTTTTATTAAAATTCCTAAATCAACAAATTCCAGCTCCTTGCCTCTGCATGAAATCTCCACAATCAAATCCTATTTGCTCAAATGTATTCTTTATTTTGTAGTGTTTGCCCAATTACTCATAATTATTTGCTGGCAACACACTTATGACAAATATTTTAATCCAACCTATCGGATTCAGATCTACAGTATAATTACACATTCAAAACTGCTTTCCACATACATTCACTAGTACATGTTTAAAACTGGGTACTTCAGAAAATATTTCAGGTAGAAAACTCTTTTACTATAATATCTGAAAAATCTTGTAGCTTGAAACCTGGTCTAAAAGGGTCAAAAAGGATGTAAGCAGTTCTATGTGGACCTTTTCTATCTTGAAATATCTGCCTTCGGAAAGAAAACAGGGTAATTTCACCACCTTCTTGCATGGATTAAAATACAAAGGAAGTTATTCCAGTGGAAGAGTAGAATTTGGGCTAGATTTGTGGGGGAATAGAATCCTATACATTGATACATGGAAGGTATTAAAAAAAACCCCTACAGATGAGTACAAACATTTCCCCACATCCTGTATGCCTAACTTAGAAATGTTGTCTCACTACTAGCTTAAAAATAAATTTAATTGAGGTATTTTCAAACTAAAAGGTCATAAAATCAGAATAGTGATGCCAGTCAGCCAGTCCCGGAGCATTTCTGGCCTTTGATTGATAGAGTAGTTCCTGGAGGCACCAGATCAGTAACAGAGAGGACAGAAGGCTCAGTGGGTAGCAAAGCCTTTCCACCACAGAGCAATGGCTTCACATTTACAAAGCAACCCCTCAGATAACGTGTCAATGAGGAAGGCAGCAGAAAGCCATGCTCTTAACAAAGAAAAATATATTTTAAATCTTTACAGTTCTTTAAATATACTTTAAATATTCCAACAAGCATATATACTTTAGAAAAACTCATCTCTTGAGCAGCTATTTAATATCCCACTATTGAACCCCAGACAAATTTAAAGGTTTTTCCACGAGAACAAGCATATGCTGAAGTTAATGGAAATAGGGGGCAGAAGTCTATTGAAGTGTGACAAGGGATCAATGAGTGCTGGAATAGTCACATTAATATGCACACATAGCAACGTTTAATTTTGTGCTTGAGGCTTATTTTGAGAGTTGTTTATAAACATTCTTGCTACTTAGAAATACTTCTTTCTTTTTTTTACAGCCTGCAGCTACTCTATTCACTGAGAGGTCAGGCAGAAAAACCCAAGAAATTTGTTCAGGAAATCTCTCTTCTTCCCCTTTAGTAGTCTAGAAAGACCTTGACTTACCATGACTGCATTGTCTTTCTTTAGTCTTACTTGAATAATGCAATGCTGAAAGATAAACAGAAACACGTAATAGTTTTCTATTCTAAGCCCAATTACAATCCTATTGGAGAAGAAAACATCTTTTAATTATAAAAGATACATTGTACTCTTATTCTTTACAGTGTGAGATCTTTATTTTAGGTCCATGAACACAGTTAATGGGCTCAGCATAACAACTTAGATAAGGAAGAAACTGGTCTTTCATATGTAGTAAGCCAAGACTTTTCAGTTGGAATGCAAAACAATGTAATCTAAATCATCCATGTTATCAGAAATATTACAAATAGGAAAATCATGCTTTACATAAAAGACTTGACCCCTTACCTTTATGACTCTTTCTAGAGTCAGAAGGAACATTCTTCTTAGGACTCCTATTTTCTTGAGAAGATAGCCTGTCAATTCAATAGCAGATGTATTTTTACATGAATGGAAGGAACAGAAACCATGGAACATTTTTCAACAATTTCTATATGGTATCCTAGGGCATGTGGTATTTTAATACTCTCCATGGAAAGATGAACCTTCTGGATTCATGTTCCCAGAATTAGCAATATTACCTGAGTGAACATATTCCATAATAAATGGCAGCATATCTTATCAAAATAGAAAACAAGAAATAAATTCCAAAACAAAGTTGCATTGCTGGGAAAAGGAAGAATGGATATAGCCAAGAATAAAACAACCCAAACTGTAACTCTTAACTGTTTGTATGATGTATTTTTGTATATACTTGAGGTTTCAAAAAGAATTAAACATAAATGAAGGCTTATGTCAAGGGCAAACTCTCTACCAACACCAGCATGACAATAGTATTACAAGCTCTGCAGACTTTTTCTTTCAAATAGAATTTTGGGAGCATAACAGAAGAAAGGGAGTAGTATAACAGAAGAAAGGGAGTAGGCTTCTTTCCAATCTGTGTGCTGGAACTCTAGGTAATAACACCTTTTCAGAGGTCTACTAGCATTTCTTGAAGCTTTCATGTGTTTTCCTCCCCGTATTTCCTTAGAAGTTCTCATAAAGCAGATATCTCTTCACCGATTCTGCAGTTTGGATTTTGAAAGACGTGAAGTCTCTGTCTCTGCCAAAGGAAGGGAGGCAGCAATATTGTTCTGTGCAATCATCCATCACTAATGTTTCAAGAGGAGCTTCTGAAAGCAATATTGAGGTCAATCATGGTAAAAGGTAAACCGTGCAATGATAAAACAGAGATTTCTGTATTATGTCAATGAGATAGGAAAGAAATCGCTGGCAGATTGATGTGTCTCTGTGTGTGCATGAAAATGTAGTTCTGAGCTTGCAGCGTCTAGACACCACCCTAATTTCATGCACATTCTTGACCTACTTCAAAGGAGGCACTTAGCAAACTATTAAGAGAGTTTGTTTTCCAAGTTTTAAGTAATTTTTCACCCCTCCTCCTCCTTGGCAAAGAGGTAACAGCTAACACCTGTCAAATACATTTTTCCTCTCCACAGTTTCTTTTTGCTTGCTCAGTCCCAAACTCTACTGTAAGGTGAAAACAAGATGTCTTAACTCTGTAAAACGCCAGGCGCAGTGATCATCCCGCTGTACTCAGCACTGGTGAGGCCGCACCTCAAATCCTGTGTCCAGTTTTGGGCCCCCTCACTACAAGAAAGACATTGAGGTGTGGGAGTCTGTTCAGAGAAGGGCAATGAAGCTGGTGAAGGGTCTGGAACACAAGACTGCTGAGGAGCAGCTGAGGGAGCTGGGGTTCTTTAGTCTGGAGAAAAGGACGCTCAGGGGAGACCTCACTGCTCTCTACAACTACCTGAAGTGAGGCTGTAGCCAGGTGGGGGTCATTCTCTTCTTGCAGTTAATAAGTGACAGGATGAGAGGAATCTTTCCAATCTAAATGAGTCTATGTTTCCATGATTTATTTCTGTGCTCTTTAATCATCAGTACCATTAAGTTTTCCTTTGTGCAAGCTCCTTGCAGTCAGCAGACTGAGGTAAGATGCAGTTATGAAGCTCTTCAAAATACAGGCACCAGCTGAGACCCTAGACTGTGCAGAGTCCTTTCCTTCACATGCCGTTATTCAAGAAGAGACCTTTGTCTCTATGAGTGGCCCCTTATTTACTTAAGTATCTCGAAGGAGCTGTCAAGTAGAGATGCGTGCTTTGCTCACACACTTTGTAATTAGCTCTAATGAAACTAATGACGGTATGTCAGTACCCTTGGTGACTGCATGCTTATGAATGTACCTTTTGAAAGATCCCAGATGCGGGCATCACACTATTGACTGTGAACCTGTCCTTTAGGACTCTCTTTGATTCAGCAAATGAGAAAGCCAAAGGATTGACAGCAGCAACAGTAATATAGCTCTGATGGTCTAAGCAATCAGAGACATAAGCAATGAAGGGTGTGTAGAAATAGAATCTTTCATTAGATTAAAATATAAAAAAGAAAAAATCTAGTCACTTTTGGTGCCTCTGATGGATATGTTAGTTGTGGATGGCACAATCTGTAATGGTTCATAAACTCAAGATTGAGAACATATTTCAGTATTTAGAACATATTTCAGTATTTATTTTAGAGGTATGGAATTTTATTTCTTTAGCTGATGTTATATAGGTATCTCTTCAAAATGAAGAACCACTGGAGGTAGTTTTGCGAGACTGTATCACTAACATTTTTTTTTTTTTAATTAACTGTCAGTGTGAGCTCTCTGTTTCATAGAGTGTTTGCGTCACAGAGTTTCCATGAGGGCATCTGGTTCCCTGAATGAAATACCTTGTGCTGATCTTGGGAAGAGAAATATAAAGTTGCAGATTCAAGAGTGGGAATGGTTTCCTGGCACTCAATACCAACTGTCTCTCTCCTTTCCTCCTTCCCCGTCTCTCATTCCTCCTATTGCAGGTCAGTGATCTTATCCACACTTCATTGTTATTACCTTTCTCTAACCCGTAGACCAAACCATGTTACTTTCTCAAACTGGGTAACTGAAATGACCAAGTTAAACTCCAAGAAATTATTTCCAACCCAAATTCAGTCTGAAGGCTGCTGCTTCTATTTTGATCTAAAAAAGGGCTTGTATATAGGAAGCTAGAACCACTTTTCCAAATATATCAGTTCATTTCATAAAAACATTTGCAACCTTATTGACCTGCTTAGGCTTTTGTCTTTTGCAAATACAGAAGAGCTAGCTTCAGTCACTAATTTGATTCTTCCATGATACCCTGCTGTGTGACACAGCCAAACATACTTGCCATGATACTTCATAGCACCTATTTTAAAAGACAGCAGCTATGCACATCCTAGTCTCATCACAAGTTGAAATGGCAGAGTTGAAAGCCAGTGCACAAACAATGCAGAAAATTGATTTCAGTGCACATGTTAGGTAGTACCACTCCATCGCTTTCTAAGAACTTTGTAATATCTTATACCCATACATTAGAGGTGGTCATTTCATCTAGGCTGTAATAATTTCCTTATAGTCTGAGATAAGTTTCTGGAGTTCTTCTTCACTAATACCATTTAAGGTTTCAGAACTACTCATGTAGATGAAATGGGTGAAAAAATGTAGACCAGGAAACACCTTTAAATCCTGTCTTCATTCTATGGATTCATGATTAAAAAATAGAGTAATTGTACAAGACCTAAGTCAGAAGTCACTATTTTTCACATAAGTATCTTGTCTGGTTGGACAGTATGCATTCACTGGATTTTATAAATGGAAATACCAGTTCTGCATAGTCAGAGAAATAAGAACTGTGTGCCACAGGATTAGCTCAGTTGGTTAGAGCATGGTGCTAATAATGCCAGGCTTGCAGGTTTGATCCCTGAATGGGCCATTCACTTAAGAACTGGACTCAGTGATCCTTGTGGGTCCCTTCCTACTCAGAATATTCTGTGATATCTCATCAAGTGTTAAATAAATCAACTGAACAACCTGGCCTTAACTGAAGAAATTTAGGAAAAGTGTTCTGATATACAAACTCATCAAAGCTGGAAATTGCAAAAAAAATATTAATCAAAGCTCAAAGAGAATGCATACCTGAGTTAGTAAGTACAACGCTTTTTCTTCCTTGCAATTAAATATAATTACATGCCTATCTGACACATGCATCACCATCACATGCATGTAGCTATAGGAGTGGAAGATTATGATTTAGCAATGTCAAAGAACATGTTTTCTTATAGAGTGAATGAACAGAATGGTGTTATTAGCTTAACCATTGCAGGAAAATGAAGTGCAAAGGAGCAGATTGTCCTTTGTCCTGAAGAAATATCACGGTACTTCTGCATATTTATATGCATACAATAATGTTCAGCTTGAAGGAAAAAATGAGGCCAAGGGGCTTACTGAAAGTGAGTGAGTGGCACAGCTTAGATTAGAACAGAAAGCTGCTAAAGGTTGGTATGCTTTGATATGCAAACCTAAATATTTCTGCAAAAGGGCAAGGGCTTACATATGAATGCAAACAGCTGCATCTTTGAGTTACTTCTCATGGAGTGGTTGCAGTAACAACAATAACTTAGCACATTTATGAAACTGTATTTTCAAAACAGTAATAAACAGTTACCTAGCACATTGTGAAAGGATAAACAACTTTACAGTTAAGTAAACAGATAACTATTGACTTGCTGAAAGCCCCACCAAATTCAGTGAGGAGCAAAACTAAAACTTAAGAAATCTTACAGACACCCTATACAGTCATGACAGCATTCTCCAAACAAAATGTATAAAATAGTGTCATTCAAACATTCAACTTGAGACTCAGTGCAATGAAGCACACATATTGTCTAATGTGCCTCTATTCCCAAGCCCTTGTTTGTAAAAACATAAATGTCTTTAGAAAGCAAAGTGTGGCATATACGTATATAAAACATTATTAGCTGAGAGACAATGAAAACAGAAAACACATTTTCACAAATTTTTTACTAAAAATGTAGTATACCACAAGTTTCCCCTTCCCTCCATTCATTTTTACTCCCTCTTTTCTTTTGTTCTCTCCCTCTCTCCTTCCCTCCTTCCTTTCCCTGTTCCCTCCTAATGAAAATTAAAATTTCTTGCCAGAAGTTCATGGATCTAACCTTCTCATTGCAGTATTTTTCTCAGCTCTTCAAAAAGAGTTAAAATGAGGTTCTCAGAGTATTATGGTCTTTGACCTGCCTCTTGTTGGACAGAAAATCTAGAGCCACTCAAAATGATTTGTCCTTTTGAAAATCTTCACCAGAAATTTTATATTTTCTTTACAGTTTTGCTTTTAATTGGTGCATAAGTTAAGACAATTGTAACCCTGATAAATGCTCCTAAAACTGATTTTACAGTTTCCCAGAAACAACCTACCTAATTTACTTCATCTTTCTTAAAAAAACCCAATAATGTAGTTCCAATTAAATTTTAATCCAGAGTCCTTCATATTAGAAAGAGAAGAAAACACTGTCCCATTTAAAAAGTTAGCTACATTTCTAATGGCAGAATGGCTGACAGTGCTTCATGATGGTATGATAAACCCGCCTCACAAGACTTGCAAGTCCACCTGCATATACTGAAGGATTAAGTTTTATAATGCTCACCGGAGATACTGCAATTAATATAATTTGAGAAACTACCCTCACATACATAACAGTTACCTTACCATTCTGAAATATTTGTGTGTGCCTCCTTAGTCATGAACTGGAATTGTTCAAGTAAACTGGAAAGCAGCCAATGTACAGTCAGGACCGAACCAAGCCGCCTCATTGGGTCTACCATGCGATAAAGGTCGCGCAGCAACGTTTCAATCTTGGGTGTAGCAGAGGGGAAAAGCTGAGAAGAGAGACACTGATTAGAAACCCCGCAGTGCCAAGATGTGAGAGATGATTAGAAGACAGTATATACAGCATAGGGATGATTATATATTAATGCTCTTTCCCACGTGTGTAGAAAATTTCTGTCTTGCCCAGCCTTGCAAATCAGAACTCCTAATACTGACAAGGAAGTCGAACTCCTTTGCCTCTGTATTGACTTCTGGATCTATTAAACTCAATCCCTCTTCAGAAAGCCTCACTACTCTCCATCCCTGCAACTCATCCAGGAGGTCTCATAGAAATCCTAACATCATGCAGACTTTCTGCACAACAGATTCAGTTTCAGATCTTTTATTTCCCAAATACTCAGCATTTCCCTCATTAACTGCCATGCCTAGTCACAGACACTGACTGCTATTCCTCTACCTGTATTCTGCTCCAGAAATGAACATGAAGTGTTGGCACTTCTTCATAATGTCTACTCTTGGGTCATGATCTCAGTGTTGTACTGTCTTCACTTCTTCCAATCACACCTGCTTTGCTTTATTATCATTCTATTCTATTACCAACTCAATAGTCATTTACATAGTTTTTTCCCTTCCCTTCCCAAACCTTCCCTTCCCAAACCTTCCCTTCCCTTCCCAAACCTTCCCTTCCCAAACCTTCCCTTCCCTTCCC
>VXAY01003299.1:982797-1039262 GCA_013399855.1 Oxyruncus cristatus | reverse complement strand
TCCCAAACCTTCCCTTCCCTTCCCTTCCCTTCCCTTCCCAAACTTTCCCTTCCCAAACCTTCCCTTCCCAAACCTTCCCTTCCCAAACCTTCCCAAACCTTCCCTTCCCAAACCTTCCCAAACCTTCCCAAACCTTCCCTTCCCTTCCCTTCCCAAACCTTCCCTTGCTGCTTTAGCTGTCCTTTTCAATGTGTCTTTAGCTCAAATTCTATGTTGCATTTCTTTATGTCTTTTAAATGAAATGCAAATGATCCTCCAAAATAAAATCAGTGTAAACTCTATCTCCTTGCTTTCCTGCCCATCCGGCCTAACACATGTGCCAGAGACAACAAAGAATGGTAACGAAGGATAATGAAGGAGAAATTTTAGGAGATTTACATAAAATATACATCCAGTACAACAAAACCCTATTTATTTTACCAGCTCAAACTGTCCAAGACTCTTCAGCTCCTTTATGAAAGTAATCATTGAATTTATCTCTTCTAAAGAAAAACATTGCTCATCTTCTCTGTGGTACTTTCCATCCTGTGAAGGAAAGGACAGCATGTTCTGGTGAAATCACATGGAAAGCAATGGATAAATTAGTCCCTCTAAGTCTTGCAAGTAGGATGCTCCTCAGAAATGCATCTTTAAAAGTGCCCAGAGTGAGAGAAACACTGCTAAAAGAGACCCCAGCTTGCCAGAAAAAGTTTTCACTAGTCATGCAAACTTTATACAGATCCTATAAATGGAAAAAACCATGGATATTGCATTCGGAATAAGAGACAAAGTTGTACGACACAAAATTTAATTCTGATGCTCATGAACTTACTTGTGTGAGTTAATCAGTTCTGGGTGAAATTGTGAAAATACACAAATATGTATATTAAAAAAGACCATTTTAAAAAATGGTGGGAAAATTACTTTGTTAAAGTTTTAAATATATGTTCAAAGCAGGGTATTTTGGGGAATGACATAATTTGAGAGTCAAATTTTAACAAAAAATAATTCCACTGTTTAATATAATTACAGTTTTATTCCCAAGAAAACACCAATAGATAGTTTTTTATTAAATAAACCCTTTATTCTATAATTTCTATAAGGCATCAGCAATTTCAGAGAGGCATACAATTTAAAATTACATGTTTTCAAATAGTCAATAATGAAAAAAAAAGTTGGAATGAACTACCTTGCTCACAGTTGATCCATATATTTTTTGCAAAGCTTCAATGAAACTGGATGTGGAGGATGCATTAGATAAGAGAAGTTTAAAAGTATCTTCAAAAATAAGTTCTTTGAAAGTTTGGTCCTGAATAGTTGATTCACCCTCATCTTGAAAGTCAAAGTTTTCATGCACCTGTTGGAAAACAACGTAAGAATTTATAGTTTGAATAACAAGTCCTGCCTCCTCATAACGATACGTACTACACTAGAACTATTTATTTAAAAACGTAATAATAACACAACTGAAGGGATTATAAAATAACAAACGTGTGCCACATTTTCTGTCACAACTTCATACCGCAGTGTTTTCTGCCCTCCAGTGGACAGAGTGCAGTATTGCAGTGCCATGTGAGCTTTTTTCGTATGTTTGACTTAAAACTTTATCAAAAAAAAAAGATTTTATGTTAACACAGCTCTTGCAAAACTCAGGAATTTAGGGTTACTACAGATAAAAGGATAAGTTTAACAATAAAAATAAAATGAACAAATGAATATTTATAAAATATGACTAAATCATTATTTTAGCATAAACACAAATATAACCTCAAGATGCATAGGGTGTGTGCATGATACAGTTTCCAAGGGATACTGTTCAAAGTCAAATGTTGCATTAATTGTCAACTGTTATTTTTTAGAGCAATTTGTATTTTCATAAGAAGCTATTAAATCCTACTGATTTACTGTACATTTATGGATTGTGGATAATGGTTGAAACTCCTATACAGGCAGGTAAACATTATGTTTTATGTTTAGTTTTTTAAGCACTTCTGGAAGAATTTTTTACAGCTTGGTATACAATTATTGAAGTCTTATGACATGCCACATTTTTATACTAGCTAAAAAAAGTTTTTTTGGACTATTTAAGGATATTGGCTTCATGGGTTTTTTAAATTGTGCAAAATTGCTTTCATGTGTCCATTTTCTCTGTATGTTTAAAGGATTTTTTTTTTTCTGAAGGATGGAGAGAACGACTGCACTGTTGTTGCCACAAACTTGAACAGATTTTAAGTAAGGATATATTTACTTTTTTTTTTTTATATTTGCATATCACAAATATGGACAAACATTTTATATACCTAGGTATATATATATTCATGCGTGTATACAGGGGTAATGAGAAGCATCTGGAAAGCAATACAGTATTTGTTTCAGGACAGCCTGTTCTAGGGCAAGAGTGGTATGAAAACTGGCACAGGTCACATTTCCCTGGTTTTGAGGGCCTTGAGGATCATCCAAAAAAAAGACAGCACAGTGAAGGTCAAAGGAGGTCATGAACTGCAGGAGTACAATACCATTTATAGAGAACTTTAATTTGTATTAAAGGCCAATTGTGGTATTTTAACTTCCTTTCTACATCTTTGTTCTGTCACGTTTAAAACCTACCTCTACTTTCATGCAAGGCTTCCTGTGGGTTTTGTTTCACTGATATTCAGTAGGGTGACAGATAGCCCTTTAATGCTAAACTGAAAGATTTTCACACCTCATGGTGTGGTGAACTTCATCACAGGAACTCCAACTCCTAAAAACTGGCTTCTGCCATAGCAACTCTACACATTTAGGCAAAATTAATGTTAAAGTATTTGTACATTTCTCAGAGATTTGAGAGTACCTATCAAAGAGGGTTTCCTGCTGTGTACTTCTTGCTATATTTTTGGGGGGTCAAGCAATAATTTGTGTAATTTTCTCACCTCAAGAACTACTGGATATATGGACATGCCAAATCCAATGTCAAAGGTTAGCATCTGAAAACACTGGCTGCATCTGAAATAAAATATAACAGGAATCAGATTCAGTGAGGTTAGGTACTGCTGTGAAATACAGAATTACAGAGTCATTTATGTTGGAAAAGACCTTTAAGATCATTGAATCCAAAAACCTAACACTGACAAGTTCACCACTGAACCATTTCCAATACATATGGTAAAATGCCATGCACACACAGGTTCAGAGAACACACACAAGAACATGCACACAGAGGTCAAAAGACAGCATGTAACGCAGACTGAATAAAATTTCCATGAGCCAGCAGCATTAATCATATATGGAGTCAGATTGTGAGCTAATATAAAAGTGCTATATAAAAGTGTATTATTATATGGTTGACAGTTAAACCAGTGAGGGAGGTGAATTATGCTAAAGGAGGAAATGTCTTTTGAAGAGAATGAGGTCTTCCAAAAGTTTCAAGACATTTGGAGGGTAATAGATGGTGAAACTCTGCACGCTGATTGAAGCTGAAGAGCTCTGCTGCAGCTATGGGGATGTTTGAAGGCATGGACCAGGAGCTGTAAGCAAGTCTTGTGTTACACAAACAAGAGAGTCCATCCCATTGGTAAAAAAAGAGAGTTGGACCACTGTCAAAACAGCTTCATTCCCATTACACTCGTCCACTCACAATGTAACCTTTATTCCCAGCTGTGTAAGGCAAATAATGAGCTTTACATTACTGCCACTAAAACACCTGGGTTCTCAAAATAGCTTTATAAAACACATAAATGTAGTAAATAGTGACTTATTTAGTATTTACCATAAAAATGTCAGGGATGGGACATAACATATATAGAACAAATACTAATTTTAATTAGTAAAAATACTACACAATGGAGATTGATATATATGTAAGAACTATAACACTCTAACGGAAGTGATTCCACACAGAAATGTGACTGTTGGTGTCCAGGTGTATTTCACAAGGTAAATTTCATAAGGTATTCTACAGTGTCTCCTGTTCAGGTTGCCAGCTCTAAACCATCTGGGACATTCTAGCATTAAGTATTTGACATACAACAGAAGGCCCAGTGAAAGGAAATACAGCTTTATAGGACTAGCCGAACTTTGAGTGATTTCTGTTCATTTGCGCTGCCTGAAACACTTCATCGGGACAAAGCATCTGGTCCTAAGTATTCATCATAACCTTTTCACAAACTGTGAATATTGAAGAGGTTTACTCCTTAAATGCATGTCCTTACCTTACAAAGAAGTATGAAAGAGAGGGGAATTTTTTATTTTAGGAGTTCTGTATCCTCTACAATTTTTTTGTGTTCTAAGGATTTATCTTGCATTACACTATTAATGACTACTGCAAGTCACTTACTGATTGAAAGAATTTGGTCCTGAGGCAGATGATTCACTGAAGACCTCAGTTATAAGCAGAAGTTTGCTTATAGCCTCCTTCATGTTGTTGAAGGCTTGTTGGGGAGAACTGTTTTTGAAGAATATCTCAAAAAATCTTTGCAGCTGTGAAAGAGAATTCATAAACTATTGAACATTTACAGTAAAGCAGTGCTTACGATCATAAATTAAAAAGCTGATAGAAATAAAAACTGCCTTGCAATATCAACTTCAGTTCTTATTCATTTTCACAGTGAAGCGTATGAAAAGCTCCACACTTTTTGTTTACAAAGAAGTATATCAGAAACAAAATCTGTATTAATGGTTTTAAAAAATATTGGCCACAGCCTAAGCTTACTTCAAACCTTTTGCTGGCACTGGTTCTAGGCAAAGGAAACTACAAATGCTTATTTCTTTAGCAGTGGATAATAGTACACTTAAAGCCTTCTCTCTTTTTAACACACTGTGCCAAGGACCAACCCACTTGACTTTGACTACAAATCGAAAAGCCAGTCAACAAACTTTAAAGACAATATAGAAGTAAGATGTTGAAAAAAAGACCAACCACCCCAGCCTGTGTTCTGACTGAACTCCACATACCCTGTGATTTTCAGACTCGTGAACCCTCACAATGGCATATCGACTGGCCTGCAGAGCACTGTCCTCAGCTGCTTTCATCACTCATGCAAATTCACCCATCTCATCACTACAGACAGACTGGAGCAATAGAGACCCAATGAAGAGTGGGACACAGGCAGGTTTTTTTGCATGAGTCATATGTGCTAAGAAAGGGCTGCCTTTAAACCATATTTCCATTAGTTACCACATGGCAAAGAACCCACCTAATGTCTGAACTATGTAAAACTTTTAGATAATCTACTAGTACTGCACTACCAAAGATCTCTTCAGAGATAAATGATGCAAAAAGTACATGTAGAACATGTTTTGAATTGACATTCAGAAAGGAAAAATTTCTGATTACTTACTAAAGTTACCTAGAAATGCCAGCATATATTTTCTATTATCATCCACTTATACATGTCCCTCTGGGATAACATGATGGAACTATGCAGACTTCTGTAGACAACCCTACTGAGGACTGATGTGCTTGGCATCTCTCATCTCAAACTACCTTTGACTACTGCAGCCATGAACAAGTATACACAACAGATGGATTAACCAAGCCTGGTCTTCAGCAAAAGTTTAATGTGAACTTTTGGCTTCAAAGCATGATCATAGAACCACAGAACCACAGAATGGCTGAGGTTGGAAGTGATCTCTGGAGGCCATCTGGTCCAACACCCCTGCTCAAGCAGGGTTATCTGCAGCTGGTTGCCCAGAACTGTGTCCAGACAGCTTTTGAACACCTTCAAGGATAAATACTCCACAACTTCTCTGGGTAACCTGCACAAGTGCTTGGTCATCTCAAAACGAAAGTGTTTCCCGATGTTCAGAAGGAACCTGCAGTATTTCAATTTGTGCCCCCGGCCTCTTGTTCTGTCACTGGGCACCACTGAAAAGGGACAGAGCTTCATCTTCTCTACAGCCTCCCTTCAGGTATTCATACACACTGATGAGATCTCCCTGACCCTGAAAAGCTCTTCCAGGCTAAACAGTCTCCAGTCTCTATTTATGCTTTCTCTATTTCCTCATATAAGGAATGCCACAGTCCCCTAATCATCCTGACGGCCCTCCACATCCCTCTTGCACTGGAGAGTCCAGGACTCAACACAGGAGTCAAGGTGCGCCACAAGGGCACACTGCTGCCTAATGGTCAGCTAGGTGTCCTAGACCCTTTTCTCCACAGCTGCTTTCCAGCTGCTGACCTCCAGCATGTACAGGTGCCTGAAGCTGTTCCTTCCCAGGCACAGGAGTTTGCACTTACCCTTGTTGAACTGCGTGAGGTCCCTCCAGCCTGTGGAGGTCCCTCTGGGTGGCAGCGCAACCCTCTAGTGTATCAACCACTCCTCCCAGTTTTGTGCCATCAGCAAACATGGTGAGGGTACACTCTGCCCCATCATCCAGACATTTAACAAAGGTGTTGAACAGGAATGGATCCAGCAAGGATCCCTGGGGTACATTGCTGGTTTCTGGTGCTATGTTACGATGCATTCACCGTGCTCACACCAGATGCTAAGCATACTTCTGTGCACTCTAGTCCACAGCGTTTTCTAGACAGTGTTGGAGTCTCCCATGTGAGCATGAATACTGTCAAGCACACTGGTCTGCACTGGCATGGATGAATGGTTTTCAGTTTCTTCAGGCAGCATACTGCAGTTAAATGTAATAAGCACTTCTCGCTTTCCTTTTTAAAAAATACTGTATCATTGCCTACAGCCAGCCATGGGAGATACTTGAGTATGCAGCTAACACTTATGCTTTTGCTCTCTTCAGCTCCAGTTACTCCACCCAGTTGTGCTGGTAAATAACGGGAGGGTAGGCATTTGGTCTGCCTGCCTTCCTGTTCTTATCACCTCTGATTTTATTTCAACAAGTGGTTGTCTTTCCAAATTTTACTGACTAAAAGAAATGTCCCCCATACACAGATCTAGTCTGAAGGTTTATAGTGCCCGGGACTTTTTCTCCCTTTCTAATAAAGCTATTTGAAATGCCAGTAGGAAAAAAATGACAACAGTATATATGACTGAAGTTATAAAATTAAATCTCTGAATGCCAGGAAATTCTGAAGTAAAAGTTTCACATATACCCTCAACTCTATCTTTTGTATATTCACATGATGTTTAAATCTTGAATTACATCACACTGTATTTTTATGCTGTAGAAATTTTTCCTTGTGTACTGCAGTTCCATAGGTCTCTGGGGCAAAAGAGCCCCGGAAGTACTATTAAGAGATTATGCAACTCCTCACAGCACTCTCCATTTTATTACCACAACAGGCTGAGAATGAGTCCTTGTTTCCCAAAGTCTAAGACCACCAAGGCTCTGTTTCTCCCACAGAGTGGTACAAAGATTAAGAACAAAAAACTCCACATTCTTCAAATCAGTTCTGATTCAGATTCATTTCTGAGTGAAACTGTCCTACTTCAGTTCATTGTTCAGGGCAAAAACAATTAATTAAACTCCTCATCTGAAATTTAAAAAAAAAAAAATTAAAATGAAGGCTCATTTCACCAAGGTGGTTCTACAGCTAACTTTGACAACTATTTCCAGCACCTCTGCCAGATCTGGCATACCACTCACATTCCTGCTACACGGGCTTACACATTTTCTCTAATTTCCTAAATCTCCAGTGGGTATTGAAGGACTAAGTGAGAAGCTGTGTTATTTTGCTGCACAGGGAACACAAGAAGCTGTGGATTTTTACAAAGACAGATGGGGGACTACCAGAAGGAAGGGCAAGCGCACCATTAGCTCATTTTGCCCCCTTGCCATCAATCAATTCCCAAGCACTTCAACATAAAGGATATATAATGCATACATTTCTAGTAACAATTGATGAAAGACAGGCTTACTTCCCCTGTTGGTACTCAGAGGATGATGTTGGCTATAATAGTCAACTGTTGCCAGCAGAAAAGGCATTAAAATAAAACTGGCTTCTCCAGGAAACTGCTCTCCTTAGCCACCCTAGAAAAGAAACATTGCTCAACAGGTTCTCATTGAAGGATATCAGATTGTATGCCAATGTTTTTCTAAGCCAATGGCTGAAAATAAATATTTAGTCAGGCTGATTCAGAACCAGTGGAGACAAGAGACAAATACTTCAACTTAGATTCCAGTTCATAAAAAAAAAAAAAAAAAATCTTATTTAAACAAGTCCAGGTTAGGTTTGACCCTGATGGATTCCACAGGATTTTTAGCAACTGCTGGAAAAATTTAAAGTGATAAAGTGGGAAAATCTGCAGTAACCTCAGGCTCTTCTGAGTGAATAAAAGTATATAAATATCTGTGTTCAACTGCAAAATCCTAAAGTCACTGAGTTGAAGGTTTCTTCAGGTGATCACCACTGATGCTGGTCTTTTCACCTACAGAGGAAACAGACTACCTATCCAGCAAAATTCAACCTCACCGTTGCTGAAGTATGATTAAAACAAGCACTGAATAGTGTGAAGAGGACAGAGTAAGAAAAACTGCTGGCAATCACAGGAATCTACTCTGGGAGAAAGCTGACCTCTGGCTCGCCAATTTTTAAGCAGAGGAAGAGAGATTAAATTTTAGTAGTCTGTAAAACTTAATGCAGACATGCACATATATTTTATACATGACACCACTATAGACAGAATTGCAAGACTTCTCAGGAGCTTGAAGATGTTAATTCACATGTTGGATGCATACAGCTGGGGGTACGTTCCAAATATTTACCTAATGCCTTACAGAAGTATATAAATGCAGTCAAATTACATGGATCAAGCACACATTTTCTGTAAATCCAGAATGAACTAGAAATACTCTTTAATTTAATTTAAACTCATTGACCTTTCACTGCCTGATAACTACTTTTGCTTTAGGAATAGCCACTGGGAAAAAAACAATAAACAACGGCTAACTCAATATTACTTTTATGATGCTTTAACTGTTTTGTCAGGGTTTAAAATCTGCAGTCATTAAAATAAGGTTTATACTCTCAGTGACACAGATCCCTCTGACTCCTCAAAAATACACTGAACCATTAGTTAAAGGTATGACAGATTGAAAAAATGGCATTTAATTGACAAAAGAAGTCTGATTTTCAGACCTCATGCACAGAGTCATGGAGCGTGAAGAAGAGTGGAAGAGTGTGGCGCTCACAAGGCTGCATCTTATGATGACTGTAATTCCCTCAAGAGTATTGTCCTCTGGCAATTTTTCTGCAAATGAATTTCTCAGGAGAGATGCTGGAGCAGCCTGCAGCAGCTAGCTGAATAGTGAGCTGAGGATTGCCCTTAAAAAAGGTATAAAATCAACCTGTAGTGATCTTTCTGAGATTGGCTTCTAACTCAGTCCTAGCACAACCTTGTCTCCTGATGAAACAAACAAGAAAGATTTTCCTGAACTAACACTAGGAATGACAATAAATGCAAACTTAGAGCACTTCCCTTCACTGACTGCATTCATTAGCTTCCTGTTGATTGTAACAGGTGTTCAGAGACCCAACTCACATGAACTCACATCACTCAGGTGTCAATACTGTAGAGGAATCCCAGCCTACAAGATTACATGGCTTATGTCTATGTCTGAGTTAAATGTCTAAGTTCCTTTTATACCTCGCTGTGGAACACAGATACTTGAAGAGCATAGTTTATGCCATCCTAAGGTAGATGCCTCAAAATGGTGACATTAATTGCAATCTAAAATTGCTCAGTTCCTCGGGGGAATCTAAATGAGACACTGAAGACAGGTAGGAGATAAAACCACCGGAGTGCTCATACAGTGCACCCACAGATACCACCACCTGCGTGCCTGGAATATGCAGAACTGTCTGGGATTATGTTTGACCAAACTTACCATGATAAAGAGGAAGGTGACCATCAGCAAGGTTAAACAGTAACCAAGAAATTACAAAGTAACTTTTGAAACAAAGAAGGAGTCCGCTTGGGAAAAAATAGAAAAGCAGCATGGGGGAGAGACTTCCCAGTGGACACAGCAGCACTCAAAACCTGGTCAGGAACTGCCCGAAGTGAACATGCTGGCATCACATCTTCTGCCTAGACTGCAGGGAATACTGGTGTGTAAGGATGGGCCCAGGTCCTGTGTGAGTACATATGAAATGGGCACATGCAGAGCTGGGGCTCCCATCTTTCCAAGCAGAGGTGCATGAAAGAAGGGAAACTGCATCCCAGGAGAGTTGGACTGTGTTTATAACCTGTGTTGCCTGTGTGCTCAGGCTGTATAAACATGGGTGAGTGGGTAGATGTTGACTAGAGCTTCAGAGAGTATTTACAGAAGGATGTTTAGAAATGTGCAATGTTTATTAAAACTTTTGAAGTGCCTGGAATCATGGTTTACCTCTTCTGTTACTGAAATTGATAGAAGGTGTACTATTACAACTGATTGCCAGTTAACTGTATATCATCAATTAGACACTTCTGAACCTATCCAAGAGGCAAGGAGATAGAAGAAAAGAGACCACTGCAGCTACCGAGTACTACAATTTTGAGGTTTACATTTTGGGATTTAGTGCATTATAATTTACAGTATTTGTATGAATAGATTTTGAAAGGACCTTGCTGGTTCCTAGTTGTAGCCTTCAAAACCACATGGGAGATAAAGTAACGAGGATAAGAGTTGAAAGTAAAATTTACATCTGATGTGCCAGAGCATGACCTTTGGTTTCAAGAAATTGATTTGAATTAAATTTTGAAGTAACAAAGGGCATCTGTTCTGCTATGCACCAGAGCTTTTGCACTCCTGATCAGCTGGATCTGCAAGGTCTCAATGACAGTAATTGCCTCTTCTTGAAAACATCTTGAATAAATTCCATCAATCTCTGAAAACTTTCAGCATAAGCTCTGTTGTTGCAGTTCACTTTTGTACATTCATTCTTCTTACTGGATCTATCTTTGGTGAAATTTCTTCACCAGGTTGGAATACTTTTGTGTGTAAGTAGTTGTTCATAGGTACAAAAATACTCTTTTACACACAAACAAGAATCTCTTTGACTATATGTATGGAACTGTCGAAATATCTAACATGTCTGCAAGAATACAAACTGATTCACTTAGAAGGCCAGGATAAAACATATTTAGCAATAAACCTACTTCCTACATTGTCTACTAGCACAGGTGGACCTCTCCAGTGATCACAGTATATAGGAAGAAGTCATAGGATGTGTAATGGGATAAAAATGTACCCACGGACCACTTACCAATGGTTCCAGAATAAATCACAGAGAAAACACTGGAGTAATTTATCAGAAGTTCATAGCACTAGCTTAAAGTAGGTCTGTTTATTCCGCTCCTGATTTATCGTTATGATGTGCCATTTCTCTGCAGCTTTATCATTGGACTTGATGAAGGGGGAAATCATGGTGGTATTCAGCTGTTTTCTACAGTAAATGTCCCACTTATGTATATATTTTTCTTTACATATGACACAATATTTAATTTTTCATTTAAAAAGTTGTTAACAAAAATTCCCCAACCTCTTGTCCCTTAACACTTTCTCAACTTATCTACATGGAGGACAAAAGGCCATCTGAGACAGGTTTCCTCTAAAGGTCCTTGCTCTTAAGGCTAAGTTTAAAAACAAAAAACCACTCACCAGCTTCAGCAACCACTAAATTAGGCCTTTTGACTGAGACTGAACAAAGAACAATTTCCCAACCCAGCACTAACTTCTTAGTAGGAAAGTAAAGGTGATTTACATTTGCGTTTCCCAGCTTGCTGTGAGAAACAAAAGTGGATCAGCTTGACTAAGGGACGCTGTAAATCAAAAAAAGGAAAGATGAGAAGAATAATGGGAGGTAGGTCTAGGAAAGCTGGGAGCCACAGTGGCTTACAGAGCTTACAGAACAGCCAGAGCAAGAGGATCTGTGAACCAGGAAAAAAAGCAGAGACCTAAGGGCCAGGGTAACAGGGTAAAGACTTATGACACATCCACATGTTGTAGAGAACAATCAGTCTAGAGCTCTCTCAGCTAAACTGGGATGTTCATAATGAGAAGAGCAGAAAAGAACTCCAGAAGGAATTTTAACTGTATTTGTGCACTGCATGACAGGTTGACACAGAGGTGAAGAAGATAAAGAAGGAAGAATTACGTATTATTTCAAGATGAGAATTAGGGGTATGAAATCGAGTAACCAAGCAGAAGTTTTAAAGCAAACAAATACTCTTTCTCAAGCAACACATAAACCATCTGTACAGTCTCATTCCTGGAAGACACTAGCAAGATCGAGAGAATTGCATGGCATAAAAGTTCACTGGAACTTATTAAACATCAAGTTATATATTTCACTTCCAGGTTTGTGTTTCTAATCTTGCAGGTTGCCAGAAATAGCTATAGTCTGCCTAGGGACCAATTTATGCTAGCACCTAGCACCAGTTTATGCTTGTCCTGTTAAACAGTTTCATGATGCCCACTTGCCTGGTTGTTGCCAGAAACGGCATGTCAGACTAAACATGTCTTTGATCTCCCCCAGTCCAGATAGACTTTCATTCTTAGATCAGTGAAAAGAGAAATGATAGGGCTCTAGATACCATAAGGACAGAAAACAGAGATGGGATTTATATTATGTTCAGTCTCCCAGAAAGACAAGAATTACAGCATTCTTACAGAACCTATTGAATAAACTTAATTTTAGTCCCAAATAACCCTGCAATCTAATTGATTAAGAATTGATGGTAATTTTTCTTTTGTGTTTGCTCCTGGAAGTGACAGGGCAAGACTATTAAATTAAAAAAAAAAGTGAAAAAATCCCGAGCCTTTCTGCTGTTTGTAAACATTTTGCTCTTTATCTGCATTTTAACTCACTTGAAATGTGTGGCTAATACTTGAGGTAGTATCAAAACAGGCCACTTGAGGGCAATACTGCAATCTAATTTCCACTGTGCTCGGCTCCAAGCCAGACCTCCACGTCATATTAAAAGATGGATTTCCTGTATAAGTGAGGGTCCAGTTTTATTTGCATGTATGTTAAGTAGAAAAATATTTTTCTTTATTCACGTTTCCAAATGCTTAATACACAGGGAGAGAGTTTCAGTGACAGTGTTAGTGACCTACACCAGAGCAAGCTTAACAGCGAACTGCTTTAATAAAGTATGTTTACTTCACAACTGGAAAATCACTTCAGAGCTGTTTCATCTGAGCGTATTAAGGGTTATGCAAAAACACCACTCAAGCAATTCAATTTTAGGAGGCACATATCTATTTTGGATGAGCAAGGGATGGTGAGCCATGGGGAGGTTGCCAACTGCACAGAAGAGCCTTCCCTGATGACGCAGGAGATGCTATTACAGTCTACAAAAGTGCATCCCTTCATTAAGAACTGGGATCAGGTTGGGAAAGGTTAATGGCAGGGCAAAGGAAGCACTTCACAGTGTGTTAAGCCTTGAGATAATTAATCATAAATTACTGTTCTGCACACCAACTTCTACAAAACAGAAAATTATTCAGGGGTCAGCATTCTGCTCAATGCATAATGTCGAGTAACACAAAGGAAATTATTGCATACATTGACAGAGACCCTTCCCTTAATTGGTCCCATATGCAAAACAGAAAGCTTCTATTTTATTACTAATTTTTCAACACACAGATGGTCTAAATAAGGGGTTTCTAAATTCCCTCAAGGAAATAGGGCTATTACACAAGACTTATATCAAAACATCTGTGTGGCAGAAAGCCATTCTCTCCCCTGCATCCCTTGCATGTTCCAGTGCTGGGCCCAAATCTAGAGTTCCACTTTTTTTTACCCCTTGACTACACACAAAATCGTCATGCCAGCTCAGGATTTACCTTCTTTTGCTTTCTGAACTGAGATACTAAAATATGTATAATCCAGAGAAAACCTGGCAGTTTGTGAGCAAAACATCCTTGAACTCTTCCTGAACTTCCATTTGACCAAGGCTTATTCGAGTAATCATTCTGAAGCCATGCCACTATGACTAGGGTAAGCAAATGTGCATTGCAAAAATCATTTAAAATAGCTGGCTAACAGAAACAAACAAACAAAAAAAGGCAGTGGGGAATGCAGTATTATTTAATTCATTAAACTCCTGTTTTCTCTTTATACAGTTTCTCTTAATCATTTTATATCATCTGCTACCCCATCTCCAGTTTTCTTAAAAATCTCTCCATATATACCATATTCTGGGGACTACCAGCAACCACACATAAGTAACATATTGAGTTTGTGATGGCAATGCTTTAACCAAGTTAACCACAAACATGGATGAATTTCTCATGCATAATATTTAACTATACTCGTATGAGACAAAAATTCCTGAACAGAGATCTATACACTGAGGAGGTCTCTAAATTATTGTGTAACATTATTGGAAGCAGCACATCAAAATTATTCTCATAGCTTCATTAAAAAAATAAAACCCAGAACTCAGTCAGCTGCTCCTGGGGAAAAACACATCAAACACTAGGAAATTTTTCCTGACCAAAATCTCCTCTATAGGCATGTTGAGTCCCCAGAAACAGAGATGGGTATCCTGTCAATCAGTGGAAGAACAGGTCTTAGAGACCCTTTCTGTCTGTATCGACTAGTGACGGTGCTTCAAAGCATGACAAACCATTTTCATCCTACATAACAGAGCCAGCGGAAACTTAAAGCTTAGGAGCTTTCTGGACCAGGTTCCTCAGCTAGTACAAACGTGCATAGCTCCAGTAGCTACTCTGGGAAAGGAGATCACTCTGCTGGCATTGTATGGCAAATGACAGCTCCATGAAGTTTATGAGAAACTTGACGTAATCTCATCCCAAAGGATATCAATGGTTAAATTCATACCTTCTCCCAAGTATTATTTTCTGATGGGTAATCTGCCTGTTGCCTCTGCATCAAGCACAGACCCTCTTTATGATTTTCCCAGTAGTGCTTTCTCACCACTATGAATTCCCAGCGTCTCACTTCTCCTGGAAAATCCCTGACCCCTTCCATGTTCTTTATAGGGCACACTGTGCTGAGAGACAGTCTTAAACACCCCATTTTCTATCATTTCATTAATCTGCATTTCAATCTCTACATCACTACAAATGTGCTTTCTGTGGTGCCTATTTTTTGTTTATTTCTCACCATTTTGACAAGTTTGCTCAAAGGTGTAACACCACAGCAGCAGTAAACAGACTGGAAGTACTGCAGATGCACTACTATGATTTTTATTGCTTCTTCAGCTGGCAAAGTGCTCTGTAAATGGTGGCTGGCACCCTGTTCAGCAGACTTCCCTCAGTGGGAATTGTTTTACAGAGTTATATCACAATTACTAATGACTGCTTCAGCTGCAATAGTGATGCTGCAGGATATTGTGCTATTTTAATAAACATAAACCAAGACTGAATCCCAAGGTTTGAAAGTGAGTGATCATTACTCTTCATAAACTTAAACAGAGGAAAATAGATGGCAAAGTAATACATCTCCATTGGCTTCCATAGCTTCTGAGGGGGGAAAAAAAGAAGTAGGTTCAACTCACCTAATTTTGGTAATCCAGAATTTGGCATGTTCTCTAAGAATGTCATAGCCCACAGAAGGAAGCAGACACTTTTACCAGGAAACTCATCTCACTCCAAAACTAGTATCTAAACTGGGTAGGAGAATTTGTTCCCTAGAGGTGTCTGTTTCTCCAATAACTAGAATTAGATAAAGAGCTTAGAACTAGGCACTTCACTTTGAGAGAGCTAAAATTGTAGAACATACCAAATGGCTGACATCATTAAGAGTCCAGACAGTGACACCACAACGCTCGGACTGATCCAAAGCCAAGACCTGCTCCTACTTCAAGAACACTAAATGGGCAAAGCGTACCCATCCTCTAATGGCTGCTGCAGGGGTTGATGTACGTGACCTCAAGAAATAACTGCTGCTTTGTGATCTTCAATCATCAAAAGGAAAGAAGAAACTGCACAACTGTAGCTTTTTCACAAAGAACTGATGTGTTGGAAGCACAGTTCCTTGCTGGAAGAAGAAAGGAATGCAGAGGCACATATGAAATTCATAGGTCTGATGAGCAAATGAAATGTGTAGAGAGAGGGGTCTCTCCAGGCACTTGGAGAGAATTAATTCAGTTAAAGCACACCCTCCTTCATAAAATCGAGACCACAGGGGGATTTAAGGTTAGGGTTAGGGCTGAGAAAGAACCTAGAGCCCCATGGACACTGGTGCTGGAAAACGCATGGCCAGGGGATCACGGCAGGGCCCCAATATTGCTGCCTGTGCACCTTTCGAATCCCACCCTCTCCATGGTATACTTCCTTCTCCTTATTTAGAAATGCCCTGACCTTCCTCTAGTCTGTTTTACTGCACCTAAAAAAGGAATCTAAACAAACTGTTTTAAATATTTACTTTCCTGTTTTACAACACTGTCAATATCCCAGAAAAAAGTTGTTACTGCATGGCAGCACCCACACTGCTGTGCTTTAGAGAAAACAACCTTGCAACTGCTGTCAAATGTCACCAACAAAAACAGGTTCTGAGGCATGCAAATGCCCCCAGTGCACAGGGTAATGCTGCCCTGCTTCATGAAGCAAACCCAGTTTGTTCTGAGAAATGAAAACAGCACTTTACGACAACATTCATTGTAGGCTGTGGACTGCTAACAAAGAAGAGGTAAAAGAGAAGAAAGATATTCTCTGGTTTTCTGTCTCTGTACTTTGCCTGAAAGACAGAAAAATTAGGAAACAAAATGTTTGACCTTTATGGTAAAATGCTTCTTCTTGTGTGGATGCCAGACACTGGTGGTCGAATGAATGAATGCCCGCAGAGGTGTTAAGGATGTCACAAGCACATATGCTTTGATGATTACAGAAAGGTCTTGAGCTTTAAGGATGTCCTCATGCTCTGATGAAGCTGATACTTGATTCCTGGAAAGTAATAAAATTACATAGCGTGAAAGCAGTGCTTTTGCAAATGAGTTCTAAGAAAATAGTGAAATAGTGAAATTGTTTGAAATAGGAAATTAATCCTTTTTCCCCGAAGGTAAGCAGCACAGTAGATTAAATAAAGCAGCCTGGAACAAAGCTTACAGGAAGTCATTTCATTGCTTTCAGCATCTTTAAATCTTAATTTCCAAACATATAAAGCAATTATATTAAGAGGGAGTAAATTTTGAGAGTATGTATGGGCAAATGCATTTTTGGAATATTAGAATTGTTGCAAACCCAGGACATTCAGAGTGAAATATTAAATTAAGATTAATTTAAACATTCAAGAAATCCAAATGCCTTAAATAACGGAAGTGCACCGTTAAGGTGCCCAGATTTAACACTGATTAGTAGTGAATACAGAAACCCCACCAAACCCCGTGAAAAGACTGCAATATTGTTAGCACTTTCCTCAATGTAATAAAAGGACAGAAACATGTGGTGCTGCATACTTTCCCTAATGAAAGCCATATAAAATAATTCCAAATAATAGGAAAGACTAGGATACCTATAAATAACCCATAATACCTCAGTTAACCTAAGAATTATGCAAGCTAACTTTGTCTGGGAAGTGACACGGCTCTCCAAAAACTGGCCTGCAGCTCCCATAGTACACACAAAAAGAATGAGCCATAGAAACAGGACAGAAAAAAAACAAAGGAAAGGAAAATAATCTGTTATTTAAAAGCTCATTACTTGGGGAAATCTGAACTGTACTCATGCATATCCACAAACATGGTTATTAATCTGCTTGTTAAAATCTCTGAGTATCAATTTACCTCACAGCAAATGCAATGGGAATGTGACTATACAAATTATGGATCTCAAAGACTGATTACTGGTAAAAGACAAGGGGCTCTCCTCCCATTTCTATGCAATTTTTGGCAATATGTGGCCTTTCCAGACCTCAGTTTTGCTATCTGTTAAGGAAGTCTAACATCATGTATCTGAAGGAGAACTTCTTCTTCCTTCCACAGAATAGTAGGTCCTCGGAGCATAAAATTTGTGAAATACTGTAATATAGGAAATAGCAGCTGATAATAGACAAGTTATCAAGTACTTCTTGGTTCTTCACTTAAGGGAGGATCTCTGTGCAAAGGATGCACAGAGGGGATGGTGGGGATGGGAGCAAGGTAGGGATGGGAGCAGGAATCAGCTCAGCCATCATGAGACCTAAACAATCAGGGATGTCTCTGGGTCTGTATTTGTCTTTCTAGGTTCTTCAATGCCCTCAACATAAAGACTTAGATGTTTACACTCAAAACATGTGCAAACTTGGCTAGTACAGAAACAAACATTATGCAAGTATGAGATGCAATACATCCAAGTGCTCCATCTGCTGTGATCTCCTCTTTTGCTACATTCTGCATCCCTTACTCCCAGTTAACTGCATGATGAAGCACTAGCAGTTCCTGAGGATGGGGTATCATGAGCTTACAGCTCTGCACTTGTGTGCTGCTTCCACTGGTGCTGCAGATGAGAGGTACGTGTCTTGTCAGTGCTTTTGCTGCCCTGGGACACATTGCTTGTGGTGCTGCCCCTTGATGGTCCAGGCTGGCCAGAACACTCTGGGGTGACAACTGGGAGCTGCAGGTCTGAAAAAGTACCAATGGGATGAGAAAGGAAGTCAGCAGAGCATTGAAAGCAGTGGTCGACTCCTGCTGCTAGGGTTAAAATGTATAAAACGTAATAGATACAGAGAAACTACCAGCATCAGCCAAAAATGTAAAATAACAAATGCTGAGATGATAAACCCTTTTCAATCTGCTAACAGAGAGTTTCGCACCCACCAAGCACTCCCCTCCAGCTGCAAGTTGCAGGCTGAGAGACTTAGCTGCAACTCCCACTTTACAGGTGAGTGCGGTAATGCTCCATACAAAAGGCATCCCCTTCTCCTTTCTCCAGTATAGAAATCCTTTCTTTCTAAATATAGAATTCCAAAACTTTGTTTCTCACACAGTACAATTACAATTAATGGGGATAAAAAATATTTGACTAAGAACCAAGGGACTTTGCCACTATAATAACATAGCTCAGTAAATAACCACATATCCTTGTTTCTATGTTCCCTATTTAAGGCTACAATTTGTAGTTACTGAAACCTATGGGAGGCTTAGTTCTGCTGCCAAACACAGGAGGTGCAGGACTGATGTACCACAGTCCTCCAGATTACTGAGACATGACCATTAATAGTAAACAAAATATTGTGATGTGAGATTAGTCAATAGGTGGCATGTATTTTCTGCTTTTACTGTGCTTGATAAAAAGGCACAAAGCCCTTATGTTGTATCATTATTTCATGCAGGGTGGTTTTCATTAACTCTAAAACACCTCACATTTCAAGTTCTTAAGTAATAGTCAGGGAAAAGTCAAACTGTTCACTTTACTCACAAACCTTAATACCTTTCTTCTTAATGACATACTGCATCGTGCTATTGTTATGAATTTATTTGTAAAACTTCTCTTCTAAAGCATGCATTCTCAACTTTGGTACATGAAATGAAAAGTAAAACTGAAGTTGTGGTTCTGGTCATGAGTTGTGAGCAGCCATTTAAAGAAAAAAACTATCCATTTTTACAGAGATCCTGGTAAAATGACATTGTGATTGTCTATATTCATTGGCTGTCCATCAGATCAGCTCAGTTCAGCCTTCCAATCTCAGCTGGGATCTAAAATTAACCTGGTCCTCTGCCTTACATGCATTGCACCATTTAGCAGGATAAAAGGCTTTAATAATCAAAACCATGCAGTTTTTTAACAGAGCATGTCATACTCAAATGATAGTCACACTGACATCTCTCTGTTGTGTTATGCATTATAACTGATTTGGACTTTGTGAGTGACTACCTGGTTTTTGATGGTACAGCGACAAAAACAGACTACTCCACCTACTTGGCCACGCAGTGATAATGGGAGTAAGCCAGTAAACTCCCATTAAGTCATTTATTTAGCAGGCTTGCTTCTGATTATGCACAGGGACCAGATCTGTGAAATCAAGTGCTGTTTTTTCCATGTTTGCCTTGTAAAGACATGAGGACAACTTCCACCCTGTAGACAGACAATGGCATTTCACCATGGCAATGTGCAATGGCCCTGTACAACTACTACTGTGCATCACTTTAGATATCTATTAGCAAGGTAATATTCTTAGGCTTTGTATTTAAGCAATGGAAAGAGAGTGAGAGAAAGAGAGAAAGAGAGACCACTGCTTGGAGCAATAAGACCAGTCCTTGGAGCATAAGAGAAATACTGGTTATGAGCTGCTCTCTGAAAGAGAGTGGCTTTTTCACCGACCATGCAAGAAAATTAAGTTGCTTACTTGGAGCTGCAAATAATTCCCAGAGTGTAAAGTCTGATCACACAGCTTTGGTGCTCAGGTAAAACCAGAATTATTAAAATACATAAAGGCCCTCCACAGCACACAAATTACTTCAGAGATCTTTTCCTGATTTATCCTCACATGGGTAAAAAGGTAAGACACAGCCTGCTGTTGCAACTATTTATGGAGTTATGGAGCCAAGACCTGTACTCCTGTATCTTGATACTGTAGCACACCCAACAGGAACAGACCAGCACTGTCAGACTCTGGAGTTCAATTTGAGCAGCCTCAGTCTTCAAACAGCAAAATACTGATCTGGCACATGGCTGAAAGGAGGCAGAACTGTGCTTCCAGACCAAGCCCCCATAAGATATACACCTTTTACATCAGGTCATAGCTCCATGTCTACATTAATAGAACCATGCAAAGGACCACAATTACAGCTTTTCTCATCTGATCATCTGAAAGCCAAATTATGTCAAAGGTGCACATTTTTCACAATTACTTTAGGTGAAATGACCATGACTTTGGGAGAGGGAAATGCACAAAACATAATTTTCCTATTTAAAAGAAAGTAAACATTTCACTGAAAATAAGAACATGGAAGAAAAGGGCTGTTCAGCTCACTACTCAAGAGAAAGCAAAGTGTCTTTTCCTTTTAAAAATATGGTTTTAATTGTGTTGCTAAGGCAACAAGTAAGCAATATCATATTAACTCACATGAAAGAGTTTGAAAATAATAAGATAAGATTTATACCTATATTTACCCCTCCTAAATGAGAGTTTTAGCTGTTTCAGGGTAATAGAAAAGACTAATTCATTTGATATAACATTAATTGATTCGGAAATCAGGCATTAATCAGGCATTGGAATGGGCTGCCTAGAGAAGTGGTGGATTCTCCATCCCGGGAGGTTTTTAAGATTAGACTGGATGTGGCACGTAGTGCCATAGTCTAGTAACCGCGGTAGTAGTGGATCAAGGGTCGGACTTGATGATCTCAGAGGTCCTTCTCAACCTGGCTGATTCTGTGATTGTGTGATATAACAAAACAAAGTAAAACAAATGGGTAGGGACAGATGAAAACCAGAAGTGTCCTTGAATTCTCAAAATACTGGGTAGAAGATCCTTAGTATTACTCTAAGCCATTGCAAAATGTCTCAATGTCAAAAAAGAAAAAAAAAAGGAAACATGCCATCTGTTAAAGGAGAGAAAGTTAAAAAAATTCAGGGTGCTGGTGATTAGCACTGAGAACTAAGAAAGGGACAATTGTCATAATTATTCCTCATGCTATAGAGCATTCTGTTTGTGTGGTGCCTTACACCTCTCTATTCGTTTTGTGTTGGCATCCACCTGTGAGAGAGTCCATTGCAAGGCGGCTGTAAAAAGAAGAAGTGAGACTGTCACTGGGTGCCTGTATCTTCAAGATGACACAGAGCATGTACATCATCAGGCAGAGTTAAGAGGGAGTGACAGTCCCTCAGTTTTGTAAATCTACTCCCAGTAATAAATGAACGCTATTTTCATAATAATAAAGAGACATTAGTAAGGCTGAACTGAGCATTCAGCTACATCAGTTCTCATGGCAACTCTTCACCTGCTCCTGCACTCAAAAGCAGTAACACCATTTATTAGAGCTGTGTATTTGTTAATCAACATTATCATCAATGAAAATTAGCCTGCAGTGCCTTTACTATTTGCAGTAATTGCAATGTTTTTCCATCTTGAAATCACTCTACAAGCTGTTGTTAATTAACCAGTTCTTCTGAAGTATGTAAACAACATCAACATTTTATAATGGAAGAGGTGAGGCAGGCTCAGCAGTTGGTATTTGTCAGGCAGCTTGGGAAACCAAGTTAGAAAGAGTTCCAGCATCCAGATTACATCCATGTCCAGATTACATCCCTGCTTTCAAAAACACAAAGCTTAACACCAGTATTTTCTGTAGCAGACTCTAAAGATCAAAAGAAAAAAAAAGTAAACTAGAAAAGAACATTTTCCCTTTTAAAGTGGCTATGCAGTAATTGAAATGCTGCACTAACTGCTGTTTTTCCTGAGGAGCAGCTGCAGGCTTTGCCACAAGTACTTTTTGCTGCTGCCATTTGTGATGATGCAGTGTAAAGAAAAGGACCTAAGGCTGGATATGTGCTTTCACTTTAAAAAAAAAAAACAGAAAGCTTTCCTTCCTTGAAATTCTGGCTTGAAAAATGTTTCTGATGCTGACATCTCCAGAATGGCACCACTGAAAACACCGACAAAGAGCACCACTTTACCTCTGCCCAGGGTGTTCACTGTGAGGACATGTTGATGGGTAAGGAAGCCACTACATGTTCTCAACTGAATTCACACATTAGCCCTCTAACCACAACAAAAGGTAAAAGACCTAAGACATAAGGCTGCAGGGCACATCTGGAAAGGAGGCATAAGACCCACCAAAGCAAGTCAACACACCCCGGTCAAAAAAATTAAGCACCTCTTTGTCACATGAAATGGTGATAGATACCGTCCTGTCAACTGCAATCTCTCGAAGTACAACAGTCAAACGTATCAGCTGATACCTAATGCAGCAGCCTCATTGACATCTAATGAGGCCTTTCAAGTGTTTTACAAAACTGTAACTTCTTGTTCTCTCTCTTCCAACCTCCGGCTCCTAAGGTATTTTCTTGTCTTTGGCTCAGAGTTCTGAAGATTATACATAATAAAGAATAGCTGATTTACGAGTACAACGTGGGGCTGAGCAAAAGGTTTACCAATAGCTAGAAGCACATTTGGACAAATTAAGGATTCCTGGAGCAGACCCAAGCTGCAGCCACCTGAGCCGGTGGTAAATGGAACACTTACGTTAATATGAACGTCTGGTGATCTGCAAAGGTGAGGAATTCGGCAGGAGAATAGCCTACTGCTTGAACTGAGTAACACTCAGTCAAAGAAAAGGAAACAGAAGATGAACAAGAATGTGTCCTCTTCTTTATCCTTCCTTTTAGAGTATCCTTTGGTTTTACAAGGAGGGTTATGATATGGTTTTGGTTTTTTTTTTTTTTTTTTTTTTTGTTAGTTTGGGTTTTTTACTTTGTTCAAGATGAAATAGGCTATATTTTATACACTTCAAACACGAAGCAAGGAAAAATTAAGACTATTGTCTGCCAGAAAAAGGTCATTTTGTTTCTAAAGTGCCCGTCAACTGTCAGATCTGTTACAAACATTTCAAGAGTGATTCAGTCACCTTGGGAGCTCCTGGTTGTTTAATGAAGCACAAAGTTAGAGATGGGATACAATGGAACTGAAGTTCTGTGCCTTGTTCTGAGCCCAGAACATTCTTAATTTCTTTCATAAGGTGACATTGTAAGCTCAGCACATTTGTACCTGTAGGGTGCTCATCTGAATGCTTTGTTTTTAGCAGGAAAGACATTACTTTAGAACAGGAAGTACCTTGATCCTGAAAGTATACAGGAGTCTTTCCATCTGCATAGACACCTCATGAACTTCTTCCTAGATTTTCATAGTGGTAGTCTGTTTCTATCAGGAGCCTGAATTTTCTCACACACGAAAAAAAAGAGAATGATAGTCACCTCATGCCCTTTGTCATCAGTTTCTACCACACAATATTCAGAAGTACTGATAACAGGTCCTCTCTGTCAGCCTTGCAGGTTTGCTTTCTGACAAGGCACCTCAGTGAATTAGCATCTCCAGGACTAAGGGATTTTGATCAAAATAAAGCCTAGTATTCAGTACCTCTGCCTCAGTCAGGTACAGCAACTTTCTCTAAGCTGCATAACTATGAAAGTAATAAGCATTGAAAGTGTATTTTTTTTTCCATTTTTCAGTGTTGATTTTGTAGGATGGATGATTTCAGTTGAACTACCACGACTACATGCCCACTTTGCTTGTCAGAGAAAGCAAACCTATCCTATTTAATTGCTTCCTGTTACCCATTTGACCTAATGGATGAAAATACTCTGAAACAAAAGACTCTCCTATGGATTATACATTATGAGGATGCTAAAGAAAGAGAGAGAACCTTTAACACTCAGTTTTATAACCTACGCATTTAGAAAAGGGTGGCTGTGAAATTCAAAGCAGATAAAGAGTATTTGAAGGAAATTAGGAAGACTAGGGCAATCCTAGCCCCCGGTGAAGTCATGGAAAAATTTCCATGGATTTCACTAGAATGTCATTTCTTGTTTGATACTTAAAACTCCTGGCATGGTTTTGACATGTGTTTCAAGCTTCCTTTGTGATGTGGACATTGCTGCAGGTACAATATCCCACCCACTACTGACTATTGATCCAGCTATGCTTAAAGGTTTCCATATTCAAAAAACACAGTAATCCCGCCCTCTGTATTACAGTTAATCTCAAAGCAACTCACCCAGGATATTTGGAATGAAGAAACGTCAAACTACTTGTGATTTCTGCAAATTTAAACTATCCTAAATACGTTTAGTATTAAAAGCCAAACAATTTCATAGTACAGCAGATATAGAGGGAAATTTATTTAAACTGTGGGTTGAAATGCACAGAAATTCATGTCAAAAACACCTGTGAAGTTTCAGAGTTAAAAAGATAAAATGACGATCATTTGTATGATGTTGTTTACTTTCCTCTTTAAAAACATCAGCAAATACAGCTTCAGTTTAGATTAATCATTTGCCATGTTTATTTTCTCTCTGTTTTGGCAGGTGAATGAAAAACAGTATTTACAGTTTTACTGAATACAGTGTTTGCTTTTTCATTCCTAAAGCATCCTCACAGGTAAGCATTAGACGTTTGGGTTTTTTTTTTTCCAATATTTTCCAGAAAGGCTGCTTCTTCTGTGTGCATCTTTTATACTAGAACTTAATTGTACAGATAAGCTATAAAACTCTGGAGAAAGCAAGTCAGTGAAAAGGCTGGCTGATTACATGATTAGAGCCACAATTCCGTACTAGTAACAGGGTACTAGAATATAGAATAGTACTGGCCAAGTAATTAATTTGTCTGCTTTACTTCTTTTTAGACTACTCATATTTGTTGTTCTTACAGAAGTACATTCTTGTCCAAGCTGAGATCTGCCAAAGAAACCCACATAGTTTATAATCAAATTGACTGAAAAGAATCAGATACTGGTTTTATTGGCCATTCTTGAAACTCTTAGCAACTTCAGTAGCAGAAAGGTAATAGGCACAAAGCTGATCAGAGCTGGCGTGCAAACACTTACAGGGACCAGCTGGGAAATGATAACTAAAATGAAAAAAATCATGTTCCCGTCACAGAGATATTGAATTATTACAACAGAAAATAAACTTAATCTATAGTTTCTCTTGTCCATAAGTGGCTCCACTGGGTCTTGCTTCCTGCTCTCAGCTTGTAACCCTTCCCGCTGAATCCACAGTAACCCAGGGACACTGGGGACAGGCAAGAGAGATTTGCTAGGCAGGAGGAGAGGAGAGCTGGCATGGGGTTAGCACCAGACCGTAAACATATCACATAGTGAGAGTACAGTCACACAGCTGGACTATCTTGGCTCTCCCTTCTACGTAATTTCATTAGGACTATGCCCATCCCAAAACCTTCTGTGTGATTAACGCTGTTGGCTAATTCGGCAGGTGATCAGAAGAGCACATAAGGCTGGTAAACACTTGCAAAGTCTCTGCACTAGTGACACTAATAAAAAGAAACACAGAAGCCATACAGCAAAAGCTTTTCTTAAAAAAAGGATCAGTGATCTGTGTGAGTAGAGAAAACAACTATGCATGGCACAGGCTGGGCCCTGGAAGTGATGAAGCAAGACAAATACTTGGGAAGACAGACTAGTTTGGAATCCTTAAGGAACAGGAAAATCAGGGAGACAATGCTATAAGCAATTCCACTATTTTCCCAGGCAAAACCTGTCAAAGAGACTATTTGTTGTACATGTATCAGGATGCCTTTCCTGTGCCTTAAACTGAATCTGAGCAACTCTGCTCACACTGTGGACCTTAGTCCTCTTCATCTCTCGTCTGAGTGTTAGTTCCAGGAGGCAGCCAAGCTCAGTTTTTAATGCAACTGTGGTGTGACACCAAGTATGAACACCTGAAATCTCTCTAACAGTCATTTTCCAATCTCAGAAAGCTTCTAGGTTTGGGTTGTTTGCAAGAAGATTTAATTTCCAGATCACTGCAACTGCTGCAGCTTTTCCTGACCGGAACAATAAATGCCAGGAGCCTTCCTTCATCATCCATTAGCCATCCCAGAACCACCTCACGGCCCAAGTCCCATATAGTGAGCTGACATCAGGCACGTGATTAAAAACTGGGCCAAATGCCCTGCAAAAGCAGAAGTGAAACCAATCTTTTCATACTGAGAAGCAAGCACTTATCAGTGTTGAAATTTAGGATCTGTTACTATTTTTAACCCTCCTTAACCTCCTTGCTTCTCTCCTAAAAACAGTCATCGCTGGTACATGCATAATTTTTCTCCCCATAGAGATAGAAGGAATATGAAGTGTCAGACTGACAAAAATGTTTTCTATTAAAGAGGCAAAGCAAAGAAACAAGCACTAGCATAGTACTTTCTACAAACCATTTTCTTTCCCATAAAACAGGGGTATGAGAATGAGCATGCTTTCTTAAATATAAAACCTATCAGTTTAAGAGCTGTGCAACAAGAAATAGAATAAAATTTTTTTTAAAAAAATTTACTACTGCGTATCAGTATCAACACTGTCATAGCACACAGTAAATCCAGTAATTCCATCCTCTCAGCCTTGCTGCCTGATATTTCTTCCTACAGCTTACTATGTCTTTAATAAGATGACATAATTCTTTGTGTTTTCACTTTTACAGGAAATTGCTTGGCTCCTTGGAGGCTAACTAAATGACAAACACAGTAATAACAAGCCCACTGATTCTCTTCAACAGGAATTGCAAAGAAGCCCTGTTGACTCAAACACACAAGAGTGAAAGTACACGACTGATTTGAAAGGAAACAAACTGTTCTGTGGAGGAAATACTGATGAAAACTGTTATTTCCTTGAAAAAGTTTAAAATTGAGGATCAAATAAATCCTACTAATTGGTAACTTAACAGTTGTTAGAAAGAAGGATCTATTGGAGAATGCAAGCAAAAGAAAGTGGAAAGAGCTGGCTTTATCAGGTGAATGGGAGTATCTGAAGTCTTGCCTCTAGAAGTTTGCTTTTACTAATGCCTTTTTGTCCATTTAACCTGAAATCAAGTTATTTACCCTTCTGATTCTAATTTCACCTTCTATGGATGAAATTCACTCATATAAAATTACATTTCACATATCCACTGATACTAAATGGGATTAATTTCTGCGTTGAAACACTTTGAGGTCTGGTCTACACAAAGATGACTTCCCACTTAATGGGAAGTCTAAGTTCCCATTCCTGTTAGTGGACATCAGTGTAGTCTATACAGTTTGTATATATACAATTCAGCTAACCCTAAATTATGCTGAAAGTAAATGCTCTTTTCAGCTTGCTCACTCTAAATACCCAGTGTTACATTCAGGTACCTACAAACATACATCTATTGTTGTCTAGGACACCACAGGATATCCCTCTGAACCTCCAGCTGCTGGACCAAGAGAACATGGGTCCTGTGCCAGATCTGCCCACCCTACTGGGAATGCTGGATTCTCTGTGGCATCTCAAGTGGCATAAGAATCTTGTGTTGAAACAGCTACCTCAGCCCCTAGGCCACATGCTGACGTAGAGACACCTAGATTTAAGAGATGGATTTTATTTTTACTTTAAAACACTGCAGCTAATTTAGGTTCAAACCCATTTTTATTGGTAACTGAAAGGTGACAGGTGGTCTTTTTCTATATAATAGTCCTTCAGCTAGAATAATCCTCCGTTGCTGGGTGGGCAAGATTCAGACCCCTGCTGTCAAGCACACATTACCTTGATTTCAATGGGATTTCAGCATCAGTCACAAGGCCCTTTCTCTTTGCCAAAGTACTAAAAATCTAAGTAAGTAATAAGATGCTTACAAACGGTCCTTCCCTGAAGAGAAAATGTGGTGGGTTGACCCTGGCTAGATGCCAGGTGCCTACCAAAGCCTCTCTATCACTCAGCTAGAAAGGTGAGAGAAATTATAATGAGATGCTCGTGGGTCAGAATAAAAACAGGGAGAGATCACTCATTAATTACTGACATGGCCAAAACAGACTCAACTAAAATTTATTACCAGTCAAATCAGAGTAGGATTATGAGAAACAAAACCATTTCTTAAAAGACCTTCTCCCCATCCCTCTCTTCTTCCTAGACTCAGTTTCACTGCTGATACTCTACCTTCTCCCTGCAGAGAGAGGGGAATGGAGTCTTTGGTCAGTTCATCACACATTGCGTCTGCCGACGCTTCCTCCTCCAGGGGAAGACTCCTCTTCCCCTGCTCCAACATGGAATCCCTTTCCACAGAAGACAGTCCTCCATGAACTTCTCCAAGGTGAGCCCTTCCCCTGTACTGCAGTTCTTCATGAACTGCTTCAACATGGGTTCCTCCCACGGGGTGCAGTAATTCCGGAACTGACTGCTAGAGCATGGGCTCCTCTCTCCACAGGTCCTGCCAGGAGCCTGCTCCAGCATGTGCTTCCCACAGGGTCACAGATTCCTTTGGGCATTCACCTCCGCTGATGTGGGGTCCCCCTTGGGCTGCAGATGGATCTCTGTTCCACCACTGACCTTCATGGGCTGCAGTGGCACAGCTGACTCACCATGGTCTGCACCACAGGCTGCAGAGGAATCTCTGCTCTGGCAACTGGAGCACCTCCTCCCCCTCTTTCTCCACTGACCTGGGTGTCTGCAGGGTTGTTCCTCTCACATATTTTCACTCCTCTCTCCAGCTGCTCTTGTGCAGTTTTTTTCCATTCTTATGTACATCATCCCACAGATGCTACCACCATTCTTGATGGGCTTGGCCTTAGCCAGCAGCAGCTCCAGCTTGGAGCTGGCTAGAATTGACTCTGCTCGACATGGGGGAAGCTTCTCACAGAAGCCACCCCTGTGATTCCCCACTACCAAAAGCTTGCCACAAAAACCCAATACAGGAGAAAACACCAAACAGCTTATCAGAAGTGGCATACACAAAGTGGTTTTACCACAGTTTATGGACAGCAGTGGAAATGTGCATATTTGAAGGGGAAACTTCTGTGTATGTTTAGTGCCTCTGGTGTTTGTGGTAGCAAAAGAATAAAACCACTGCAATTGGCCTTTCTCCAAGTAGCAGGGCAGACTAATGCTTTTTGAAGGCAATCTCTTACAACATGAGCAGGATATAGCAATTTCTGAAGTCCTTGACTCTTTTAGAAATCTGCTTAATTTTTTCTGAAACTGGTACTGTATCAGAATACTTTCTAATTCACTTCCAGGGAACCAAGGCACTAGGCATCACTGAAGATATGCTAAAAATCAGCCAAAACAGAATGTCACTTACCTGGAGTAATATGACTTCATGAAAAAGGACTCTCATAGGACTTGGATAGATGTTTATTACACTGTATGTTCCTTATGATCATTTTTGACAACGTACCGCACCAGGAAAATCTAAAGGTCCAATTTAAGCTGGCCTTCAATGTACAGTTCTTTAAGGGAAACACTTCACAGCTTTTAAATATTGATCCATTTTTAAATGAAACAGCACAAAAAGTAAAAGGGAAGATGTATACTTTGGTTAGGAACCATCTAACCTCAAATTTAGTCAAGCATCCAAATGTGAGATATTTAATCTAAGCTGCTTGTCTAGGCCCCATTTACAGTCAGTGATGAGAGGTAATTGGGTAGTAAGTACCTGCAGAGGGTAATTCAACACACCTATTTTAAACACATATTTTAGGATAAACAGAAGTAGTGTTTGTAGGTGTGTGTCTCTCTCTCTCTCCATTGACTTAAATGAAGACTAGAATACCGCTGCAGACGATACCTAATGCCTAAGTGGTTAAAGGGGATGTAAAGAATCCTTTCCTATGTGTTAGATTTTAGCATATATATAAAAAAGGTGAGAGAAAGGAGAGGGGAGAGAAGGGAGAGAAGGGATGGCAAAGGAGGGGAGGGGAAAAAATTAAAAATCAGACATATAGTTGCAAATAAGGCTAAATACTAATGGAATAAATATGGAGTTGGTATTGTTATTGGATTACAGAACAAACCAAGATAAAGACAAAATTTCTTATTAGCAAAGTTCCTATTGTGAAAGTAGATCATAAATTCAAAATAGCATCGATGATGGATATTGAGTAGTGTAACTGAGATCATAATGTGTCCCTCTGTAGTGTAAATAATAGAGTGCACAATGGTTTTTTTCCAGTTTCTATTCAAAGCTGAATTTTACCCATGGTAAATTAGAAGTCTCTGGCAACTCGCCCATAACCTTTAAACTTTTCTGGTTGATGATCTTAATACACAAAGGCTTTATATCAGTAAATTATGTCTGGATGGGAACCAAACTCTGACTCCTACTTCTTCTCCATGCCACAACATTTTTGTAAAGCTGAACAAACATATTACACTGAACCCCGGGCTTTGAAGAGTAAACACCAATACACTACATTAACACAAAACAGTCCAAAAATAAGACACTTCAGCCAAATTATTTCTGCAATATGCAATAGCCAAACAATGCAATATCTTTACCTGAAAAGACACTGCATAACTGTACTCTATATTTAAGTGGTGTCTGAAATGGATTACCATTCTTGTTTCTTTTTTTCCCTCTGCATTAATGACAAAAAATAAAACAGAATTGTAATCCCGACAGTCTTCTGTCAGAAACTTCCTGTGACAATTATTAAAAGACCATCATTACATACTGAATTTGAAGAAATTAGATTACCTGAAAAGGCTTTTGTTATCTGGCATAATCCCTCTTTTCTGCAAAGGAAATGCTGGATTTCTGGAAGTAGGTTTACCTGTACGTAAGAAGACAAGCTTTAATGATTTTATTCAGAAAAGTGTTCTTTTTCCCTCAACAGAAAAAGCTTTCAATGGGTCTGTGTTCAATCTATGAGAGACACCTCATGCAAAACTCCTGCCAGTGTCAAAAGGAAACTACAACTTTGCCATCCCTGCAATGTGGGGTAATGATGTTAAGGTGTGGACTCTTCCTCCATGGCAATCACAAAATAAAATTTTAGACCTACATCTCTCCTCCTGGCTGCTGAGTTTTCACCTGTTCCCTGTCCCCTTTTCAGTCTCTGCAGGTTCTCTATTCTCTGCCAGTTACCAACAGCTTTCTCTCCCTGCATGGAAATGCCCTATACCTCTTGCATGGCTGTGCTTGGGATCAGTGGAAAGCTAACGTAGCTGAACCTCATCCAGGCTCTGCAACAAAGAACTGTGTTACACTGTGGTATGGACATGCCAGCAGCAAGTAATGTTACTCAACATTTAAAACTATCTGAAGGTCTAGGCCATCTGGTTTAAGTCCCTGCTCTGCTGCAGACTTCCTGGGAAAACTTGGACAATTCCTTTGATCACCTTATGTCTCAGTTATTCATGTGTGGTTTCTGGACATTGCAGCATGCTGTAAGGATTATTATATTGCACAGCATTAGAGGCTGAATGAGCAAAAAGCAGCTCACAGAAGCTTGGGAAGTTTTACGATCTGAGCCCTGAATTCAAATTATGTGTATTTCTAGCAAACTGGAAATGCTACAGAAATTTCAGTTTGAATACACTTAGATAAGGCATCCTGTCCCAGGGAACCCCAGCATACATGCTCCTAGCTTTGACTTCTGTGGACACCAATTGTTTTTAGTACCTTCATGAGTTTCATACTTCAGGTACCTTCTAAAAGCAGTTCCATTTCTCCCAGATCCTCAAGTTGAAGTCTATAATTTAGGGTGTTGCCGTTATTATCTGTGCCATTTTACTTGAAATACAAGTCAACTGTACCTATAGTTTGGTCAAATCTTTTCAAAGACTTACCTATTTTTATTTACAGTTGTTTATTTAGACATTACATATCTAAGTAACCTAAACTGTGCCCACAACACACTCAAGTGAAAAAAAAAAAAAAAGCAATCCTGAAAATACCAAGAAATATTGGTACTACCAATGCTTTGCTCCATGAGTACTCAGTTTGCAGTGCCAGAGCAAGGAACTTCCTTGAAGGCCCTGGAGGAGAACACTGGTTCAGCTAACACATTATCAATTGTAGGAGCACTGTCACTGATTGGAGAGGTGCCTAAATTATGTTTACAAAACAGCAATTACAATAGGTGACACTCAACAGTGATAAAAGATGTGAAGCCTAAATTCGTCCAGCTCTATCTTCTGCCTATGCTATCATTCTGAAATACTGCATGCATTTTCTAGTTGTTTCTTCCCATTTCTAAAGTCTCTTTTCCAATGGGGTAAATTGCTAAAATTTCCCTTGACTTCTGTAGACACTTTTGCTGCCAGACATGCTGGTTGATAGTGGCCAAGAAAAACAAAAGTTCAAGCTCAGGAAGAGAAAAGGGAAACTTGACAACCAGTTGTAACAATTTTCAGTATTTACACTGAAACACTTACATCCAAACTAACCTACTATGTCCAAATGAGAAATTGCTTTTGATCACCAGATGCGATATAGAGAACTAAATGCTGGTATTTGACAAGTATTTCCCAGTTAATAGAAAACATGAAAAACCTTTTTTCATTGCTCCTAAATCATGGTTCTGTGGAATAAAATAAGCATTAGATAATTTTCTTTCTATGTGGGCTGAAAATTTGGCCTAGCCTGTCCATCCATTCCCACAAAGGATAACACAATAATCTCATACCTTCTGGAACAACTCTAGATTATTCAAGTCTTCTGTTTGAATGCAGCCAGTCCCAGCATTTTTTCTGGAAGATAAGCAGATCAAAAGATCCCAAGGGTTTATACCACCTATCCAGAAAGAAAAGAAGCACAATTTGAAAGAAAATGTCATGCAATTCCTATTTGCGCAAAAAATACTTAAGAGACAAATCTTAAAGAACAGTAAACTGTTGGAGTGCCAAGTACATGAATCGCTACAGCTGGCAGCAGGATAAAAGACATATTTGCTACCAAAGTTCAAGCTTTGGAACTATATTTAGGTGTTTCACAGTTGGCATTTCCTGTTATCCCTGCCTGCTGATGTCCAAACCCTGCTGTTTAGCATTTGGAAATTAAAAAGTTCATTAATATGATGCTGCTTAAGTTTTTTTTTTTTAACTCTTCAGCACACACACTTACAACACACACGCAGTATATGTAGTATGATCTTCCGACGTCTTTCTTTATTGGGAAGCAAATTTCCCAGGAACTAATACTGGTCATGCTATTGCAAACAGTAGGAATTTCTAGCCTGAATTTTGGTGTGGTGGTTTCCTAAATATTAGACACTTGACTGCCAGATCTAGAACTGATGTACAAGTGGGAATTAAGTTTCCAGCTTCCAAGCTAGTGCTGATGCTTCCTTTCTGGGGCAAAACTGACCTGTGAGACCATGGGGTTCTATTATCAGAAAACAAGCAACACCAGAATCAGAAATAGCTGCTTGAAGAAGAGACAGAACTAAATTGCACCAATTAAAACACCATTATGGATTAGAAGATACAAGTAAGTCCTGAAGTTTGCCCATATCTCAACATGTGCTGTGGTGTAGAAGTGCCAATGTTGCTTCAAATGAGCTTGCTCAGCTCCCTCACATGGTTATTTGTTTATCTGGACAAGTTAGAGATAATGGCATCTCACAACAGAATTATTACATCTGTTGAGGTCACAGTGAATATGTTCACTAAAGGGTAAATCATTTCACTGACAGGATGACAATTAGTAATAACAAACTTCCAAACAAAAAGGGCAGCCAGATAAGCTGTACGACATCCGAGGCAGAGTATAGCATCAGATCTCAGAGCTCCCTCAAGACAGCTATTTCAGTGACGGTTGGCTCTTTCTCCCAAGGTTGGGAAGATTACATGCATTTTATTCCATTTTGTGCTATCCATCAGTGATGCCTGCCTGATTTGATTCAATTACCCCCTAAATTTGGTTCCACCAATGGCCCAGAGAGGCATTTATTTTACTTATTTCCTTTATTTCCTTCTCTGAAATATATTTTTTTCCTATCCCAAACATGATTACAAATGTCAAGCAGGGTGAAGATTTCACTTAAGGAGATTTAACACTCAATTTACGTTAAGTACAGTAATGAACTGATTGTACAGAATGGATCCAGGACTATGAAAGTAACTATCACTTTTTTATGTTTATAAGCAGTGTGACAAAGCTGAAGACATCAATTTTCAGTTACACTACACTTATTATTGTAATGAGTTCTTCAATTTCACATTATGAGAACCAGTGTTACAGTATAAAAGTAATTAAGGTATATGAAATTTAGGCAAGACAGATTCACTACATGCTTCTTTGTGAAAGAAACAACAAAAAACCTCTGCAGGTAGATAAAAATGTCACAGATAGCAAACAAATGAAGCATTAAAGAAATGTAGAAGCAAATACTTTATTTTAGTGCAAAAGATTGCCAGTGCTAACAACCTACTCGATGACCTCACCAGCTATGTAATTATCAGATAAGCAAGATGTTATGCCTCTGACTAGTAAACACCTTTGAATAAATCATTATAATTATATATAAAGCACAATGCCTAGTTGTGTACAAATTGAAAGGGAGCTGGAGGGAACTCCGTTTCTCAGAAGCAGGTCATTTCCTTCCCTTGTTTATTGTGACATATCCTGTACTGGGATGAATTTGATCCCTGACACCAAAGGATATGCTGCACTGCGTAATTGCCTTTAGGATACATCAGAGTGATCAATATGAATGTACCGAAGAGAAGGAAAAAGTACCCTCAGATCTGGTGTATTTCTGAGCCAGTGCCCAGGAAGTAGAACAGTTCAGGAGGGCTTGAATGCGTGCCATTATTTGTGCTTTCTATTTAGAGTAATTAAACATCTAGCCAGTTATTTCAGGACAGAACAATCCGAACTCAAACATGTTTATTTATAGATATCAGGAGACTTCCTATTAGAAAAACAGTGTACACCTCTCAGATTCAGGCAGACAGAGCAGTATGACTTCTATTTAAATATATTGATACATTCCTAATCAACTATGCCTGGAAAAACATTCTTGGAAAACAAAAATGAAAGAGGCATGTCTTACAAGAGCTATTCATTCTAGAGCAGACTCCTTTGGGAACAGATATAACCTAGAAATTGCCCATGTCACTCCTCCTACAGTTTAACTTTTTGTGGAAAACAAACATCTATGATCATGACATCAACTGTCTTCCTTCTGCAAATTTAACAATTACAGAACTATATCACAGAAAAAAAAACTGCTAGTATTATTAATATTGTAATATCACCAGTGGCCCATGCAAAGGACCCCAAGCTGTCAGGCATCATGTTTTAACATAGAAGATCCCTTTCACAGAAATTATTTTTAGAATAAAGCAAGACACATGAGCTAAAATTTTAAAACAAAAGAGAAAAGAAGAACAAAATGCAAAGTATTAATAAAGGTCATCTGAATGGAAAGGCTCATTTCAAAATGTTTTTAGAGACTTTAATGAAGAAGCATTAATAAATCCATAATATTCCACCTTCAACATACACACTGTTTTGCTGATTTCCTGCAGAATTCAAACCAGAAGTATGCTTTGACAGGATATTTGAAAGGGAAGGTTAAAATGAATACTTCATATCTGAACAATTTAATTATTAGCAATTTGCATGAAGCTTTTTCCATATGAAGGACTTGGTCTGTAGTTATGGAAATCCTTTTTGCTTTATTCAGAAGTCAGTGGAGCTCAGCATGCATAGATAGGTTAGTATGAAATCACCTGATGGAGACAGTCTCTACTACTTCGTATTGCTTTGCATTTGGACAACTAGAAAAGTGGTAACAAGATAAGCGTGTTCATGCCCTCTCTGAGCAACTTCTCAAACTAAGATTGTTTAGTTCAGCCTGTTAATTAATGCCTTGCCTACACAAGGAATACTCATCTGCAGAATGAAATCTAATTATGCAGGCAAAGTGAGCTTAATGTAGATGTATGCTGGCAGCATGATGCTTTTATTCACCCATCTTTTGCCAGCTCTTTCCTCCTCCTCTCCTGCAGTCATTGTAGGCCCATCTTCCAGTCCCATCTTAAAAAGTGTTTGTGTATCTGTGACGTGTACCTGATGTTCACCTAAAAATATCAAGTTGCTAATTCAGGTAGTAGCAGTACAACATTTTGATTCAAACTTGATGTGACCATCTTTAATTACTTTTATTCTGAGACAAAGTACATGCTATTCAATTCAGAGATCAATGTTTCAACTGAAAATTGATATAATGCACAAATTATAATTTTCAACAAGATACCACTATTTTCATTGGCTTTGACTCTGAGTTGGAATAATTTGAAGTAATTAAAATAGTTAATGTGGAAAAATAATTTAAAATATAATAGTCTGGTAACAGGGAGAGAAACAAACATGTTTTTTTAGCAGCAGAGGAAATAGCAATGCAGGGACCAATAAAAACAATTAACTTTTTCTAGATAAATATTCTGTACTGAGTTTTTGTATTCTGATATCATAGACCAAAGTTAACATAAACCAAATGAGAACTGCAAGATTTAGTGGGATATTAAACTTACATATAAATTTCAAGAATTTCTGAAGGTGATTTCTAAAATAAAGTGATCTTATTCCAACCTCTGAAGTTATCACATCTTCCCCATGAGCTACGGCATTGGAGGTTGAATTTTGCACTAAAACTATTAGAAGCATGCACTTCTATGGACCTTTTAATCTCCTAGGTGTAGACACGGAAATATATGATTTAACCAAATGAGTAAGTGTCATCTCAATACCATAGAGTGAAATTTCATTTTGCAGTGCTAAGGTTCCTATTCTGAATTTTGAAAAGAAAGAACTTTGAAAATCAAATATATTTTTGAGCTTTTATGCTTATCTTCCTGTATTTCTTTCATTCTGGGAAATTAAAAAGATGTTAGGCTTTATTTTAACTTCAAATTAATTTGCAATTTTGCACTTGCTCACATCGTACCCTAAAATTAATCACTTTATGAGCACTAAAGGAAAAGAAGAAAAGAGTGAGCACAAATTTCACCAAGTTTGGTGAGGAGGAACGTGTTTATGGAAGTAGCTGCTTGTGAATAAATACAACTTTAAACAACACAGAGAAATAGTTTTACAAAGCAGCATTCATCCCTGCTATGTAGTCAATTAATAGGAGTTAATAGGAGAGTGGAAGCACTAACAGATGTCTGAAAGATAGAGCCTCTGCCTCACTGACTGGCTCTGGATCCTGGGCTGAATGTTATGCCTCTAAGCATCTCAGAGGGCAGCAGCATCAGGCAGGTTGTGTGACGGGGTCTGGGGATGTGGGAATTCTACACCTCGGAAGATCTGAGCTTCACTGATAACGCTCCAGGGGAAAATATCCTTTGAAGCCTATTTCTGGTCACAGCAGCTTGGCTGTCTCACTTGTGCAGAGATCAGAATGCCACTTGTTGGACTGAATACTTTCTCTTTGTTAACGATACGTCATTTTACAAGTTTTTGATATCACTGTTTCATTTGTAATGCTTTCCCTAAAGAAATGTCTCACACCTAGGTGATCAGGAATTTTTCCCTTAAAGAAGTAGTTAATGGAAGCATTTGAATTTCTCCTTTGGCGTGGCCCTTGATAGTCATGAACTATCACTGATATGGACTTGCTACAACAGCAGTGAAGTAATATTCACTCTGTTGAGTGAAGACGGCACAGGACAAGATGTGAGGTTTCTGATATTTTCTGAACTATTCTGGAAAGCAGCTGTACACCTGTCCATATGCAAACCTTTGGCTGTTTCACACAATGTGCTCTATGCCACTTGTTGAGACTGACTGTACTCTGCCATAAGGCACAGCCCAGTAACCACTTGCTTAGCTGGACAAATTAGGCTGAACTGTTTTGTCACATTAATTGCAGTGGAGTATTACAAGTGCAAAAAAACCCCGCACTATGTATGAGGCTGAGATTGTTGGATGCAGTCAATTCATTCACAAAATACTTTGTACAGTTGCTGTATGGTTGCCAGGGAAAGGCTGAAGGAATCCTGAGGACAGTCACTATTCACTCCCCTTGAGGATGATCAGGATTTTTTATTTCTTTTGGCTCAGCTGCCACCTAACTAAGAGGATGTGAAGTGCCAAGGGAAGCATTCTTTGTAGAGGAGAGGCTGGCATGAACCAAGTAGAACAAGTCTGCCCTATGCTCAAGAATTAATGCACAGTCATATCTGAGTTCTGTATTTGGGGAGTGAAATAGCCATTTAAAGTTCTACCACAGTGCCTTGCTCATAGAAACAGGATAATGCTTGACTATTCTGTATCTCTTCTGCAAATGCTGTGGAGAGATGTTAGGTCTAACTACAAATGGGGATGCATAATGCGTCTTGCCTCAAAAAAAGTGAGAGTTATTTTATCACTGTTTCCTTTTATCAGGAAGGACCAGGTCGCAAGCCCACTTTTCTTGCCAATCCAAGGGAGGATTTTAAAAGTGAAAAAATAAATGAGCGTAACAAGCCAAGAGCTACCTGTTTCTCCCAGAAATGTTCTCAAATATGGAAAGATGTTTTCATTTTTTCACCTGGTCTTTGTAGTAGGTTAATACAGGCCTTCCTTGGTAACCAGGTTCATATCTAAGGACGTGGCCGTTTTTCAGGTATTCCATCCTGTTTTTACGTAACAAGACCTATAAATAAGAGGGGAGGGAAGCTCCTCGCTCTCTTCTCTTCTGGCGAGGTTCGGGAACAGTGAGTCTCTGTGTTGGTCTCACTTATCTGGAGCTGAGGCCTGCAGTGACCACTGGCCTACTGCGCGGGAGGTTGGAGAGCGCCGCTGTGTCCGGCGATCCTGGCTTTTTTCTAAGGGTGAGATTAAGTTCTGTTAGTTCTCTGTTTTGCTAGTTCTTAGTTTTAATTTGGTATATCTGTGGGGGGCTTTTTCCCTTTTTCCCTTTTCCCCTTCCCTTTCCCTTTTTGGGAATTGTTTGGGTTTTGGTTTATATGTTCATAGTATTCTAACTGTATATAACTGTAATATATGTTAAATAATATATAAATATTTTGATATAATTCGGTTGGTTTCAGGCTCTTGAGTTTCTATAGGTTTTTTTCTCTCGCCTCAGAGAACAAAAGGGAGTGGGGGGGTTTTCCCTGTGGGCTCGAGCAGTTGGCGTGAAGCCAACACAGTCTCAAACTCTAAAACTGCCTTAGACCTACCTACCAAGTGAAAAAGTTATTGTCTTCATTATTGGAGTAATTGATAATACAAGGCAGATGACTTTCTCTAAAAGGAGCAAAAGGCATAAATACAAGAATGGATAACTGACAGGACAATCCTTTCTCCATTGATATCACATTGAGTCATGCAATATATTAACAATCCTTTCTTCAATCAACAAATTACCACACTATAAGAGAAAACCACAGAAGAATTTTCAGACCTGAAGCAAATATTTTAAAGTGTGTTTTTCAATTTGCAGATAACTGTCTATAAGACAACAAAAGGTAGTAGAAAAAAAATGCAGTATTATTAAACTATAGCCACATATTTTTCTATGCAACCAAAGAATGAGCAAAATCTGGAAATAAAAGTAACTGCTTCTCCATGGAGCTGTATTAGACATTTTAACTCTAACAACCTGTATGTTTTATCATGGCATAATCTGTCAACTCAAGCTATGAAAATATGCTGTCAAAATACTTTCTGAACTACAGTAGAGTTCAATAGCAAACAAAAGGAAAATATGCAGTCCTGACCCAATGGCAAACACATTGGGGCAATTCAAACACTCAACCCTGTTATTCCACTTCTGTGCTTACACACCATGCTTTGGATGAATATTCAGATTACTCTGGTATGTTCTCCATACATGGGTGTTTTCTGCACAGCAAGCCTCAGTGAAACCAAAAGCACCTAGTAATCCAATATTACTCTTCTTGTATGCAAGCTAAAACAGTTTACATCTCCAGTTGCTCCCAGATGCTGGAATTCTTACTTTATATGTATTTAATACACCATGTAAGTTACCATAATCAAAGTTGCTAGATATATCTCTCACTTGCACAAAAAATATTGTAGGACTGAGACCTAATTTTCTCTGGGATGGAAGTACTTGGTACCTCAATAAAGCACAGATGTCACAGATCTGCCAAAGCTCAGCTAAATAATACAGCTGTGAAGTTGTCTCCTTACCCTCTGTGAATATGGAGAAGGAAACTGTCTGACAGAAAAGAGACAGGCTGCTGAGAGCGGAACCAGGTGAAAACTGGAAAGAGAGAATGTGCACGTGGGAAGGAGAAGAGTCATGCTGTTGAGACATGGTGATAAGGTTCGGGTGAAGATCATAGGGAGGGCAATTCTATAGTTATGGAAGTTATTGTCCATATGCTTCATCTGGCATAGGCATTGAAAAACTTGCAATGATTCCCTACCCTGGTAGCAGGGTTTGAGGCTAAGCATGAGAGCTGCTTGAATCATCCATGAATCAAAGAAATAAATCAAATATTAGTAAATTTTTACATGTGCATCCCATTAAGGGATGAAAACCACATTGCTTCTTGTGATGAGAGAGAGGGAGATCTCCAAGTACCAGGAGAGACAAAAGAGTAGCTCCACCCTGCTCAGTGCCAAGTAAGTCTCTGCTTTACACAATTGCCTTTGGACAGCTCTCACTGCTAAATGATTCAGGTCATTCTTACAACTCTTGGGACTATATCCAGCAAAGAACTTTGTATCCCTGTCCTGTGCACCCCGAGGCAAAGTCATATGAAAAAGAAACACGCAGTCATGAAGTGGAAGGATGTGTCATGAGTGAAAGGATGTATCATGAGTGAGTGAATCAAACCAAAGTTAGAAAAAATGGATGTCACAGCTTTTGAGTACCCAACTGTGTGCTGGTTGTGTGCGTATATGCCTGCTCTGGTCTGATATTCGCTGATCTCCCACTGATTTTATAAAGTTATTTTATTTAAACTTCAGATAACATGAAAAAAAGTAGCAGTTCAAAAACGTGATACCTGTCACTCACAGAGTAACAGAAGAAGGGAAACAAACACACACAGCAATGAAGAACACACTGAGGACAGGGAAAACTCCTCTTGTCTGCATACAGAAATATAAAACAATGAGAGTCAATAGTGCAGAATCACCAAGATTCAAAAATTCTATTACAGAAACATTTACTAAAACTCCAGTTATTTTTTCAAGGGACCGGGGAAAAAAAGGAAATTTATGCCTGAAGCTTTCTTACTTAACTATGAGAGTAACATGAGTTACAGTTTTCAGACCCACGTCTTAGTTGCTGAATAACAGTGCTGTGATCACTGGCTCTGAGATAAAAACTCGTGTACAGACTTGCCCAAGGGAGCCCAGAGAAACCACAGCAGATGGAGGAATCCAAAGAGCACCCTGCTCCAGCTGCTCCCAGGGCCATTGCAGGAGGGGGATCTGTCCACAGAATCCTCTTCTCTCTTACACACATACACACACAGGAAGGAACAGAGGCACAACACTGGGTGGGGCAACCCCAGTAACCCTGTGAGAGAGATACAAGCCCCTGCCCTGCTCTCTCCTAGATGTCCCAGGGGACACTCAGTCCAAGTGACCATCAGGTAGCCCCAAAGCACCCTGTGGACCTGAGGAGGGGTTGGAAGTGCATCCTAACTTGGATGAGTGTGTACATAAGAGTTAACAACAAGAACAAGAGGTACTGAGGCAACTTCCCCACTAGACTATTGCCAAACCTGCTGATTCTGCTACTTCTACGAGGAAGAGTCTGGGCTTTTAGAAAGGTGCATGCAACAGAAGAGCTGGAGGCTGGAAAGAAGATTCAATTGGAAAGTAGTTCTGGGGGAGGAGGAGTTCTACCCAAGAGAACCAAACTGCCAGCTTGTTTATACCTTCCATCCTGCATTTCACCCCAACCTTTCTACCATCTTTGCAACGGGATATAAGGAACCTGAGCTGAGCCACGCTCTGAATGACAGCACTAATGAGAATTCATCACTGATTTTAAACTGTCCTAGAGCTGAGAAAACAGCCTCTACCCTTCCATAGATATAGAGGAGGTCAGGATAAGGAGTAGATGGGTTTGTCTTAACGTCCTGTTTCATTCTAATTACAATGAATTAGGGTAAAAATGACAATGTTAAAAGAATGATGTTTGATCACATATGCAAAAAAAAGACATATTTTAAGGTCCAAATGGTAGCCCTTGATCACTGCAATTACAGCATCCAGGCAGCCTATGCCAATCCTTATTATTGTATCAGATTCCATAATACCCAAGAGACAGGAAACAGTCAGGATACTGCAAAAGAGAAGCTTGGGAATAAAGGCAATGGCTAAGTGAAACAGTGTCAGGACAAAGGCTTGACTACTTGCCTGTAATCATCCGCTGTGTTTGTTTTCTTCTCCTTGGGTGGCCATGCAATGCCCCAGGAGACAGCCTAGGCCAGTGACAGTTCCTAAAACTCAGGGAAATGCAGGCCACCCTCAGTGACAGGAAAAGAGCATAGATATGTGGACATGAGCCATACTGCATCACTTGTCCTCAGCTCTAGGGAATTGATTCATTTTATTTATGAGTTAGACAAAACCACAGAAGATAGTTATGCAATAATTAAGTCATGGCTAATGTAAGGGAGATTTCCTACTGTACCCCACAGATACTGTTTTCTATGCAGCACCCTATGCTGCCTTTCAGCTCTACTCACTTGGCATTCCATGGGGTAGTGAAAGTCAGTGACACAGACATCATTATTACTACCATGCAGAGCCTCCATGGAACATGGACTCTAAAGTAGACCTTAAAATTATGTCTCCAAACATTTTAAAGAAACCTAGGATCAGAACTTGCACTTTTGAGAGTCAACAGACAACCTCACATTATTAGGTTTGCAAAAAATGTGTACTGTAACATCTGGGCTATAAATCAGATGTGCCATGGAGCTGGGTAGAGAAGTAAAAAACCTGATGCCCTCTCCTAGTTCACACAGAGGGCAACATAACTAGTCTACAATTACCTTCTGTGCTAGCACTTTCTGGAATACTTCATTCTCTCTATTCTTAGAGCTTTCTCCGAAAGTCCTCCAACCCTTTTTCTATAGTCATAGCATTACATTTCAAGTGAAAATTGGGTTAACATGTGCCTGACTCTATTTAAAGTCCTTGTCTTCAGCCCAGTCTTTACAGAAAATGACCACAATTATTTTTTGGTGAAGACTGACTTCTAGACAGGTTCCAGTGACACCTGGCCTCAGTGGGGTTGTGAAAGCTGGAGCGAGTGAGGATTTTTGAGAGACTTACTAAAGCCAGATGGGGAAGAAATATTTAAATGCCTAACTCCAAACACAAAAAATTACTACTTGACTTGGTCCAAAATAGCTAGCTCTTCTTATTATTTTTTTTTATCAGCCTGTTTAACAGTGCTAGAGTATGCTGATAGGCTTTCTATTTTATCTCTTTAAAAAAAATAATGAATTGTAGCAAACAGCGGTTTTCTTCCAAATAAAGGAAAAATGGTCTTGTCTAATTTTACCACTTCATACTAAAAGCTCCTTTTCAATAAACTGATCAACTGAGCTGTCAGATCTAAAATAACTGTGGTTGTGCCAGATTCATCTTGCATTTAAACAACACAGTAGAAAACTCAGTGCATTCTATATACATACACACTTCTAGTGATTGCTATAAATTAAAACTGAAACTCCTTTTTATAGCTAAATATTTATTTTGGAAAGCATTACCACAAATGCCAGAAACAAAGTCATTACAACAATAAGCTTGTTATACAAACACTTTATGACTTGAACAATTTGGTTCAAACTTTCTAAAATACATACCACTAAGCTCTTCTGTCCTTTCCTCTTTCAGAGTCTGAATATATTTTATTTATACGAAGAATCATTGAGGAAATATGTTAATACTATACTTCTTTAATCTTGTTACCCATTAAGGTTGCTCAAATCCTATTCCTGTGTCAGTTTTTAAACCAAATCCCCTCCATATTTTGACCTTCTGTTGTGAAAAATAGACATTGTTTTGTAAGGAAACATACCTGCCAAAAATGATAGAAATTAATGATATGTGGGTTTTTTCCTTTCTAATCAAAGGGTGGGTGTCACTTTCAGTAATACTTTTCTGTATTAAATATTTTTTCCAGAAATCTGAAAGCTCTTGTGACTAACTTGAAACTGAGAAATAGTTCGAATTTCTAAATATGTCAGAGAAGCTTCCATTCTTTTTGACATCTGTGCAAACTAGGATTACCTCCAAATGGACAACCTCAGGGGCTGAATAAAAGAATATTCAATATTATATTGAAAAATCAACTTTGAGGGAGTACAATGAACATCAGAAGGGTAAAATAATCACTCCCCTCATGGAAAAAAGAATTCCTATTGGATGGAAGATAAGCCAGCATAACAACAATATGTTGTGTGAAATTTTCAGAAACATGTTCTAAGCTGTGGGTGGCTACTGCACTTTTGATGTCTGGGGTGGTTTTGGGATGTAGCAATCAAAAGAGCTGTCAGCTGAAGTGGATGCAGCTGGAGAAAGTTGGAATCTGACCCTAGGAATGGCGTGGGCTGGCTGCAAATTACAATGAAGGCCCACATAGCGTATAACCTTTTTGCTGCCTGAACCAATAAAAGTCATGGTTGCTAAAGTAAAGAAAAAAAATGTTTTTGTTTCAGTGGTATATAATGCCTCTACCTAAAATGGGAGCACAGTGATGAAAGGCAGCAGCACACTTCTTACAGCTGACCAGGGCTCAGAGCCAGTGAGCGCATCAAGAAGGGTGCACAGCTTCCAGCAGCCAAAACACTGGGCAATCCTACCCAACAATCCCTTAGAGAGAGTGCTCTGGCGGGGCTGTGACAGGCTTCTGGCTCGACTTACTGTCATTCTCCCATCACCTATATTAGCAGACAATTATCTGACATTTAGGAACAGACATATGTATTTATAAACCAGAGCCTCTGCTTGAACCCTATCAGAGCCAGGATTCATTTTCAAAGTGACGCATTTTAAAAATATGTGAAAAAGCAGTTATATGCTGTTACCTTCTTATCCCACAGGCTACAGTTATGAAACATTGCCTCAAATTCTTTTACATGATTTGCGTGTTACTTTTGTTATAATTTGCATATTATAAAGCTTGCATACTGACACCCAAATCCCTTGTATCTATTTAAATTCAGTGGACTCACACATTGCTGCTTTCCTTTGGCCAGTGTGTGGATCTGCCTGGACACTGGTGTTTTTCAGATTCTATTAACATGACATAATTTATTCCAGTAAGGTTTTAATTTTAGCTCACTGTGCAATCAATGTGTAGTATTTTAATTGTTGCAATTTCTAGGTCAACCCCACAAATACCACTCTCCATTGAACTGTATGTTCTGTTTATAAGACTAAAAAGAACATTCAAAGAATATGTTGGGTAAATTTAAGACTAAATGCTATATTACAGAGCTCTGTGTCCTTATACTTCGTTATGAACAAATAAAGAATTTCTCTTTTTCAGGGAAAAGCGTGCATTTGAAAGAGGGGATTTAGTACAATCTTACAGAGGGTTTATTTTAGTGCTACAAAGAAATTTTTTGTGTGCTCTTCTTCTATAAAGCATGACTATGTTCTGCTAATAATTAGGAAGAAGAATACATATTGTTCAGAAAAATATATGAGGCATTTAGATTTTCTAACAAGAAACCACAGCATCGCATTAGAGAGCAGCATTCATCTCTGTATGTCAGAAATCGAGATGTCTTGTACTGAAATGATGTCTGTAGCATGAAATTAATTGCTAAAAGCAAAATTAAAAAGTGATCAAGACAGTGTATGTTTCTGGTATGTATTTTCTTCCCAAAACTAAATGAACTTGAATTTTATGGAAGCAGAACAAATTTAGCAAACATTATGTTTGTCACATGCTTGTAACACACTGTGTTCTCAGGACCACATTTCTACCTATTTAGCTTGTTTAGGAATCTCCTTGCTTAACAACATACAAAAAGAATGCTTCTACTTTACTTGTCAAAACTTTGCTCAGGACTCAATGACTCACAGGACTCACACTCCTTCTGATCGTATTTTGCATTATGAAGCCAACCAGTTTTGTATACTGTTGGTTATATATTTGTACCAAGTTAACCAAAATGATTTTGAAAGAGAAGTTACATCTGCTGGATTTGAAGATACACATGTATTTGTATAGTAACCCACAAAAAACTTCTGTGGCTAGCCTCAGCATTATTATTTTGCACAATATTTTAAATTACTTACTTACGATAGAATGATCTTGTGCTTTTGCTGGCATGCTAAGATCTCCAGTTCTGCTTATTTAACCTTACCTCCACAGGATTGTTTACACTTTCAGAACCTGATTTCAATTTACTTTAATTTTCTCAGAGACTTTTGTATTTATAAAAGCTGAGCATCTAGTGACCTCTCTATTCCTGACATTTCCTTTACTCTCCACTAAGAAAAAGAACAAAAACCCCAGTGTCCCATTTCTGTTCCAAAAAAACTAAACTGCTTCCTTCAGTGGGTTGGTCCTTGTAATTGAAAATGGCATCCAGATGTTTACAGAACACATAAGCAATTTTCCTTGAGGCCTTTAGTCTTTATAATTGTTTGCTAAAGTTAGTTGGATTTCATGGAAACTTGTCTGAGGCTGTAACAAACAGCAAGTAGGGGCTCCTCCGAACTGTATTCTGAGCAATTAAAAAGTAAAATAAAAAAAAGAAAGTTAGAACTAATGTTACCTACTCCTGTTAATGTATTTCTAACTCAAGAGAAAACCACTCACTAAGGAAGGAAATTTGGTTCTATTAGTAGTGATTTTTACATGCTGTCCCCTGAAAACAGTATCTTTCAAAAGATGTTATTTGCTTTCTACCTTCTCAAACTTCAGCTGGCTATTATCTAAAAACCACTGATTATGTGCTCCCTTCTATTTTCCCCCCTTCTGTCAGGAATGCATTCTCACAGATTTTGATTTTTTGAGAATATTTTGTATTTTAAGAAGATGCTATAAACTAAATATTGAAGATACACGTGTATTAGGAGGACACGTCCTCCAAGCCCTGAGTCACCACAGCTGATTCATACCTGAAATTGCTCCATTTGCTTTAGAAATCACTTTTTTTCTAAAAATCAGTTTCTGATCTGCCTCATTGTCTCAAAGCTAGTCACAGACTTCAACAAGTCTGAGAGACCATCTTGTTACCCCACAAGGGGACTCACTACACCCAAGAAAACCTCTTTAGCTAATATTTCAAGATGTCTAAGATTGAATGCTCCACAGCTCCAGGGAATCCATTTGATTACTTCACTAGCCTTATCCCCAAAACAGTTTTCCCAATAACAACTTTGTTGTTGTTGTAATATTGTTTACTATAGGCACGATGAACAGATTGTTCTTTTTTTCTTGGCACCAGACTTTGTTGATATCTTGTGTTAACAAGTACCTCTGTTCACTCAAACATACAAGCCTTCACACTCATTGAAGAAAGAGCATCACTGTGTTCTCCTGTATCTACGAACTTTTCTCATTTTCACTTATTTTGCTGACATAGTATATCTTGGAAAAGGAAAAGCGAATGTCTGACAGTCACCGGACATGGCCCTGGGGGCCTCCAAAACCCATGGCTGTAGTTTATTCTCTACACTAATTAGCAGCCCTGAGGAAACTATTACTGGCTGCACTTAAGTAGCATTTCTGCAAGTTCCTACCTTGCTGCTGGCCCAGATGTCAGCAATTAGGCTGATACTTTTGCTATTTAGCCTCTAGTCAAAAGTATGTACAGTGAGGAGTACTAGAGGTGATACAATATGCTAAAGGAATAACATAAAGATATACAGCAAAGACCACGCATTTCACCCTAGTTCTGACAGTGACTCATACAGTTTTTATCCAAGTTCCTCCACCTCTAACTCTGATGTGGCAACATTTCTCTTCCTCCTAACTCCTACTATGAATCAAAGTGAACAGAATAATTTCCTTCCCATGGAAAAATATAGATTTTCTTTAAAAAGTAATTTTTCCAAAGGACACCCAACAAACCAAAATGAAAAATTAACAAAGGCTGACTTGGAAAATTGCTTTTTGGGAGAATCAAAGGAGAGTTTTCTTTTATCTGTCCCCAACTGCTTCTTCAGTCATGTAGCACACAGTGAGAGACAGAAAACTTAGCAGCTAGCATCACTTCACATCTGTGAACACCTATGCCTGCTCCTGCAGCCTCCCGCTCCCTGACATTCCCCAAGCAGCAGCTTTTACAGGGAGTGACACTGGGTACAAAGAAGCAACAGAACTCTCTACAGAGAGCCAAGGAGGGAGGCAGCAAAGGCCATATCTTCATAACAATATGATTCTCAAATCACCATTTTATAGCAATTTACAGCATTTTACAGTTATGCCTGACTACATACAGTTTGCTTCATCAGTGAACAGTTATTCGCTCCTTGCTGTAATACCTAAGTAGTGCTCCTTTAAATACCAGACAGATCTCTTGACCCCAGCATGCAAAAAGAAGGGCCAAGATCTGCTCACATTTGCTCCCATGGGTGTTGTCTCACTCATCCCTTCCTGTTCCTGATGCAGCTCCACCCAAGCACCACTCCCACATCTGCAAAAAGCCAGATCGTCCTCATAGTTAGTTGCTAGAATGAGGGCTGAGTTAACACAGCCAAGTACTTAAACACAGCCAGCTCTTAAAATGACAGAAAATACAACAGCATTAAGTACATATTTATAAAGCAAAAAAATTGGAAAAAACTTCAGATCTAATATTCTTTGCTATATATGTAAATTTAAGGATATATATAGTATACTATCTCCACTTATCTATGTCAGGTGAATGAACAGGAGATGAAGCTGGCATTGATTTCAGTGGAAATGGACAGAAGAGCTAAATATTGACCAAAGCTAAGTTGGGTTCAATCTTATGGAACAATAAATCACACACACAAAAAAAACCCAATCCAAAGCAATACATGTACTGTAGCTATCTTTCTAATGGCACGGCTAAAATTTCATCTTCAGTGGCTGTCACTCAAACAGCAAACAGAAGCCACAGTTAAGTTTAAATACTTAACTTGTTATTCTAAAAATAGGAAATTATTGTGTAAAATCAATTATATGAAAATGCTTTATGATTCTTTTTTTAAGAGTCCCTCAATACAATTACAAAAACTTCCACCAAATCACTAACATTCTGAGGCAGCAGGGAGCATATAATGTTACACTGCACTCAATTGGCCAGTAGCTTGTGTTTTTTTCCATGGCCAAACTGATGGGCTATCATTGAGGTTATGCAGAATCTTTTCCATTCCAAGAGACAGCAGTAACAACAGAACTTTGCATGTTATTGCTGAATGAATTAAAATTGGGTGCTTAGATTTGTAACACACAACTGCACATGTTTTTTGGAGTCTGCAGTGTGCTGAGATTTGCTTAACTATTAGGAAAGGTGAAGAATTGAGAAATGAAGGAAATGACTATGAAGGGAGGGTTACCAATGACTGATGAGGCAGGCACATTGAGCAAAGGACAGAAAAACTGATGGCTCCAGAGTGAAAGATATAAAGAGTTTATTTATCTTTGAAGATATCATCTGGGCAAAGTATGGAATTCAGAAAAGGTTCAGGCAGCATTCAGTAACTAGGGAACATTATTTTTGGAGGGCAGAAATGCATTTTAGTGAAAAAAAAATTTCTGAGATAAGACCTTCCTTTTAAAAAATGTTGTGAAAATGTTGTCAGGGCATCACAGAGCCAAAGGGACCCACAGATCCTGGTAATCTGTACTGTGGTAACAGAGGTAAGAGCTTCTCAGACTGGAAGGACAGAGAAGAAGGCAGCAGACATTGGAAAATATTTGGCAAGTTGTTCTCCAGTATTTGCCCCTCTGGGAGAATCTAAGGGTGCTCTGAAGCCAGGTGGCTAATCTCACTCTTCTCTGATAGAGCAGCACATCTCTGTCCTGGACTGAGGGAAGGAAACCCTGGAGTTTGTACAGCTCTGCATGGCAAAGCTCCCAGGACAAAGCCTGGTGGTGTGGGGCTTTCTCACCCCTTCTGATCCTTTTATTGTTTTCCATGAGATTGTGACACTGGTTTCAACACCCTCCAAGGCTGCAGCAAAGGCAGAATGTGTCCCAGAGGCTACGCTTCTACGAGCAGAAGTTCACATTTTAAAAAAGGAGGCGGAAGGAAGGAAGTAGCCATACACCAATCACACCTTCTTCTGCCTAGCTGGCAAACAAAACAGCTGTTCCATTTGTAGGTGTGCTGGCCAATACAACCTGATATCTTTCTCATCTGCTGTTACACAACTTCTTTTGAACTGCTTGCTTCAAAACGGATTTACCACAGATATTCACTGGAGATACTGACCGTGCTAAAATGGATTGCCCAAGGTGGCAATCCCAGTTCTCTGCAAAATCTGACTATTCCATCATCTGCTACTAACACAGTATCACCTCTCTATCTCCATGCCAGCAGCAGACTAAGAAACATGTTAAACTTACAGCAAAACTGGCTCATTTAGAGCTGCTCTGAAAGTAAGTCTCAAAAAGCTCAGACCAGGGTCAGACACCATCAGTCCATGGACTTTTCTCTCCATGTGGGTTTGATTGCTAAGGAATGGTGAAAGCACAAATTCTTTTTGTTCAGGCAAAGCTGCTAGAGAATTTACTGACAAAGCTATTTTTCAGTGAAAAATTAGAGGATTGAATAATTTACGTTTTACTGCAGAACACATCTGTATGAATTTTTCATAGTAATCCCATAAACCGCAGACTCTGCCATGACAAAAAAAAGTATACTTTTCCTTTTTAGCCAACTGTTTTACAGTTACCAAAACTCAAAATGTTTTGGCTGGCCTGTAAGAAGTGAAAAATTTCCACTGAACAAAACTATTCCTCCCTTTCTCTCTGGCATCAATGAACTCAACACAGTGCTGCAGCCCAGGTGTGGAGGATCTTTCCGGCAGATCAGTGTGCAGACTGTCACATTTGGGTTTCAAACAGGAGCAGAACTGGTCCCAAAATTCTTAGCGGGCCAGCACAAAAAAAGTTAGGAATGTTTTGTGGTGAATTTTTTTCCATATATGACTTCAGCTAGAGTCTTGGCCCTCAGCCATTCAAAACAAAAAATCCTTTCAAATTTAAAGTGTACTTTGAAAGATACACGAGTAAGACAGACTGAACAAAAATAAAAGCACCAGATAGAGCTGCTAAATAGTACCAACTAAGAAAGAATTATTCTTTTTATACATTTTTCACAACATTCAGAATCTGTTTCTCAGTTCATTACCTATATATTTATAACTGAGGCTTTAAGGAGTATATTTTTAACAACTTATAACACTCGTATTAGGAAAATATCATGCCAAAACATAGCTCAAAATACCCTTCTCCAAAATAAGAAGTACTATCCCATCCAGAACAGTAAATCCCATCATCTATTGGCGAAGAAAATTACCTTTGAATGCAATTTGCTCAGCTGCAAGAAAAGATCATTGGTTTGGTATGCAGACATGCTCTTTTACTTACTTCTTGTTTTTAAAATGTAACTTTAAAGCTAAGCACTTACATAACAGGGAATAGTTAAAGGCAGAGTTATGTCGCCATGAAATGGAATTAATAGTCTTACTCTTTGCCTTAAATTGGCAAGCATTTGACTTTTTTTACATAATCCAACATCTGCTGGAAGCTGTAGGATGTTCCTGGAAAATACCTAAAATCTTTTAGGTTTTTATTTTTTTTATTACTGGAAAAGTACTACGGGAAATACTGGTTCTAGCCTGTAAAATATAAATACCCACAGTTAAGCTGATTTCTGCAGGAGAAATGTTTGCAGTGCAAAAACCTTTTTGGAGAACTTCAATCTGAACTCATCATCGTAAGAAAATCTAGTACAGTTTTGTTTTTTTTTTTATGGGTCTCAACTGAATTTGGTATACCCACTTCCTTGGCCATTTGAAACAAAAGTGTTTCACAGAGATGGTGCACGTGATCCCCAGAGATGCCATCTTTTCTTTGCAGCCCATCTGACATTAGCAAAGCCTGCAGACATGCTGTGTCTTGTCACTGCGATGGAAACTACCCAAGACAAGGAGTGACTAAAATGTGCCTGTGTCACCAGACTAAAATAAGAATAAGGTGAAGACCATTTACTATTTCTTGGTACAGCCTGCCAAAGAAAACTGAATGAACCTCATTTTCAAGAAAGTTTCTTGAAGAAACTTGACATTAGTGATGGAATTTTGGGCAGCCTCAGGCATGCTAAGTAATTATAGTTTTCATATGTGAAACTACTCGGTTTGGTTATACTCAAAGCAAAACTGAGCTCTCTGGCAACCCCAGAAATGTACTGCAAGCCTAAATGATGCAAACAGCACTCCCTTTAGCATGAGAAATATCCAACCACATCGTTTTCCCTCTGACAGAATGGTGACCTATATATTTTTCAAAGTCTTCCAGTTCCCAAATTGAGTTGCAACAGATGACCAAACTGAGAACACAGTTTCAGCTCATACATCTAAGGTGTCCAAGAGCCCTTAAACACAGTCAGCATATATATAACTTGTGCCCAAAGCTCCTTTGTCAAGCACAGTGTAACTGCACACAACAAAGCTACAGTTCCTTGTGCAAGAGATCAGGCTTCTTCAGTAGCCTGTTTTAACTGTGGATCAAATTTTAACAGGAACCAAGAACCAACAGTAATGCCCCCCAGATTCTGCAGCAAATGGAAAATGTACTTCTTCTGTATCATATTCCTTAACAAGCTTACAGAACAATCAAAACATTACCAGAGGAAAAAAGTACCTTTTTGAACACAACTTTTCTTTAAGAGAGAAAATGAAAAAGAACCAAATCTAACAGGTATGTGTTTTGTTATAAAATGCGCTATTGAAAATCACTCCGTTATACTGATGAAGTTGGTATAAGAAGTCATCAGGAACCAAACTGACATGATTTAGTTGTCAAGACTATAACAAACTACTCTGCTGCATAATTTTGAGGAAGGATATATCTAATGGAAGAATCACCTAATTGTGGAAAATCAGCTTCACAACTGAGAAGAGCTAGAATTTGGCTTCTATCCTTACTTGTATTGCAGTTTATAAGCTTTATCTTTGTGGAAGAATGCTGAATAAATACTGTATTTACTAATCACATTTAGTAATTAATTAATTAACTAAGTCCAGTTAGTCTTACTGTGATAAGGGCCCTCATGCCTGGTATTTTCCACCAGTCTCCTATTTTCAAGGACTGTGACTGTATATCCATGTTTTTCCAGGATGCGCTGACAGAGTTGACGGTCGCTTTCACGGTGAGCAGGAGGTGCATACAGAACTGCTCTTCTCGTGTGGCTTCCAAAGTAATGGACAATGGAATCATCGATCTACAGCAAACACAGTGCAAATACAATGGTTGTAAGATAGGACACACCTCAGCAATATAAAATACAGTTGTTATTTTTCACAAAAATAAACTAGTAACTTAATGTGACAACACAGGAAATAGCTGTAGTATAATTAATAATCCTAAACAATACTAGAGATTACTGTGCTCTAGAAAATTAGATGTAACCTTGTTGTACCTTATTGCCTTATTATTCCAATGTGATACAGCCCATAGGAGGACTGGCAGAGAAACTTGTATATAAGAGCAAGTGGAAAGGTGTCTGATGTCTCCAATGAATCCCAAGGAACCCTTGGGTTATCTATCACTCACTAGTTTCCTATATAGTGTCTAGGGACAATGGCATCTAGAGAAAAGCCTTCCTCTATGTAATATTCTGGAGTATGAGCTTCTTGCAAGGAAAAATGGAAAAGAAACACACAGAAATAGCATGAGTCCTCCATGAACTTCTCCAATGCAAGTCCTTCCTACAGGCTGAAGATCTTTACAAACTATTCCAGCGTGGGTCCCTTCTGCAAGGTGCAGTCCTTCAGGAACACACTGCTCCAGCATGGGTCCTCCATGGATGGATACCTGAAGGTGCACCTCCATGGATTTCAAGGGGATCGCCTGTCTCACCATGATCTGCAGGAAAATCTCTGCTCTTGTATCTGGATCACCTCTTCCCCCTTCTTTTTCAGTGACCTGGGTGTCTGCAGAGCTGTTCCTCTCACATAGTCTCACTCCTCTCTCTGTTTGCAGTTGCACAGTTGTTTTTTTCCCCTTCTTAAATCTGTTATTCCAGAGGCATTACAGCATCTTTGACGAGCTTGGCCTTGGCCAACAGCAGGTCTGTGTTGGAGCCACCTGATATTGGCTTTGTCAGACATGGAGGAAGTTCCTAGCAGCTTCTCACAGAAGCCACCCTGGTAGTCTCCCCCACTACCAAAACCTTGCCATTCAAACTCCAATACAATAAGGCATAAAAATATGATGCTCCATGTGGTAATCAGGACACTAATATCAAGAACAGTCTAGCTGTTCTTCTGTAGTAAAAACACCATTCACAAACACACTTCTTTTGGTGAAAAGTACTTGTGTTTAGGATTGAAATATACCATCAGGGATTAAAATCAGGACATGAAATTAGTTCTTCACAAGCTTGTGAATTTCAACCTAGCAGTAGTTAGCAGTTTTAAAACTAAGTTATTCCATATCTCCTAATTTTAGTAAGTTTATCACTGGAGATATGAAGTGCTACATAAACAAGTCACCACCATTTTATGCACAGTAGACTAGACTGAAAAGAGACATATGTTTTGATATAAATAAATATCATTCAAGATGTGTCCAGTTGTTTATAGGGCTGGATTCTAGTGATAAAGTCACTCTCCTTAGCAGTCTATTCCCTGAGTACACGATGCAGCTTTCCATTACAATTGGCTGAACTGTAAGTTTCTCTGCAGTACTGAGGAGCACAAACTATTTCAGAGCCTTGAGCTTCTAACAGCACATCTGTTTTTGCTCCATGGAAAGGGTTAGCATCATTGATGAAAGGACCCTGAAAAAAATCTCAATAGAACATTGTCAGAATCTTCCACATATCTTCGCTAAATGTGCAACCCAAAACTAGTTTAGACACTGGGATATTCAAGTAAAGGTTTGATCACTTGCTGGCCGGAAGAAGCACAAATAGCACAGGCTGAAGTCATAGGAATTGCATTAGGTCACCTGTCAGACAGCGTTCCTGGCATCCCAGCCTTTTTAAAACACATTAATCACGTGCCAAGCACAGTGTTAGAGAGTCTCAGATGGCCCTTCCCAACCACTGCACCCTTCACTCTTGTTCCCCTCTGCCTTCGCCCCTCCTTCCTCTCCTCTTATCTTCTCTCTTTCCTGTTCTCCTGCAGCGCCAGCAGCTGCTGGCAGCCCTTTCTCTCCATTCCCCTCCCTCCCTGTTCCTAAATCCAGCCCTTGTCCCAACCCCCCTCCTGTGCTCCCTCTCCCTCTTCCAGGCAGTCCAGCCAGTACTTCCCCCTTTCCGTTTCACTTGCATCATGGAAGAAACCCAGAAGACAGAGACACCTCTTGCTTTATTTTGCAAGAAAATCCCATTTTCCATCCCACATGTGCTGCAGGGGTGAACTGAGGACATGTGAGGAGCACAGAGGGGCTGCAGCCCAGGACACATCCCTGTTCCATTTTTGCTGGCAATTACGACTTCTCCTGCTCCCATCCCTCCCGGTGTGGCCTGGGACCTGCCTTGGATGTTGGCCGAACTTTGTGTGCCCCCTCCTCACTAACAGTTACCACAATTCTGTTGTGCTACAAAAACACACCTTTCTTCATGAAAGCAAAGCCTCCTGCAGTGTCACCTCTGAAGTATTTTGCTTCACACAAACATTAAGAGGTCCTGCCTCAAGCACCCAGCAGTGACTCCATTTCCTCTGAAGTCAACACTCCAAGGTCAGTGTCTGCAGGGCTCCCCCAGCTTGGCCACTGCCTTACAGCCCACGCCTGCTCCGACAGGCCTTGGCCTTGGGTGCAACCGTGCATGTGGGACGAACTGCCCCGCCCAGTGAGGCACAAGGGACAGGAACCAAGCAGCCCCGAGGTGTCCCGAGGAGCCCAGGGGTCAAACAGCCTGCCTGCGGCAGGATCTGCCAGGAAGGGGGCTCTCCTTCCCGCCTCCGCGTCACCATTGATGCAGACAGCATCTTCCCCAGCTCGCTGGGGAAGAGCAGAAATGTTTACAATGCAGTAGTTTGGCTGTGATGAATATTCAACAGAACACTGTTAGCAGCATTAAACAACAACAACAACAAAACAACAACAACAACAACAAAAAAAAAAAAAAAGAGGAGGATGAGGCTATGTATGCACATAAAC
>VXAY01003299.1:940057-982752 GCA_013399855.1 Oxyruncus cristatus | reverse complement strand
AAAAAAAAAAAAAAAAAAAAAAAAAAAAAAAAAAAAAAAGGAAAAAGAAAAAAAAAAGTAAGTTCAGGCAGTAGCAGTGGCTTGGGTCATTTCCAGAAAACACAAAGGGAAATGGCCCCGAGCAGCTCCACGGGGCCCGCACAGCAGCCAGCTCCCACCAGGCACCTCTCATGGGTGCTCAGGGAGCTCCTGACAGCCCTCGCAGATGGAGCACAGCACTAGCTGCTCCAGGGGGCTTTTCTTGGGGCATTCACTCCAGAGATACACGAAAGTCCCTCAGACTGAGGTGTCCAAAGCCTTCTGCCACAGTGCTNTCATCTGTGCCCCCCCACCTCCCCCCCACCACCCAGGCACTGGGCACGAGGCACTTTTATCCAACAGCTTTCCAAAGAGCTGTGACAGGATCTCTGGGACAAAGAGATGATTCAGGATCTTAAATTTAACAGCCTGACCCAATATCTAATCTGGTACTATTAAATAATATGAAGTATCGCCACACCTTTTAGGGTACTTTCTTGAGATTCACGTGTAGTGTTGCCAAATTTATTTCCTCTGCCCTTTCCTTTTAGAGGTATTTGCAGTCCAGGTTACAAGATGCAATGTGTCCTCTGTTTTCTTGCCAAGCCAGTGCAATGTAGGGTGGGTTGTTGGCTAAACAGAATTTAAAAAAAAAAAAAAAAAATCTGGCCAACTGCATGCCTGTAGCAAGTGATTCCATACTTTTTTCCAAAGCTCTATATAAAATGCTTTGCATGACTGCACATGTTGATCTAGTTACTATTGGATGTTTTTCAGAATTTCCAATATTATAGCAATAGCAGTCATGTTTATATATTTAAAGAGTCTGCTGGTTTTCATAAAATGTTTCTCAATCATAAAAATTCAGCCTGAAGAGAGAGTTGGTATAAAAGAAACCGAGTGCAATAGATGAAAATAAGCTGTTCACATATTTCCACATTTTATGGTTCTGATTTCTTTGGCATTCCTATGACTTCAATGTCCAGTAGGTTTAGACAAAAAAAAAATTATCCATAACATTTTGAAAATTTGAGAATAATTGGGAAGTGGTTAAATGTTTTGGTGTACCAACCATTTACTAGCTCTTCCTCAGTTTGAAGACTCAGACTATTTGTTAGCAGGTCAGTTTATCACAGATTCAATACAACTTATTTGAAAGGGATTGGTAAAGAACATCTGCAGCCCATGTCTCACCTAGAGAATGGTGTGTTTGTCTCCACAGAAATTAATGAGGCTTTACAGCGAAGCTGAGATTTCCCACATGATTTAGGATGAGGCCTGTGTCAGCTTTGACATGATATACCTGCTTTTACAGCTTACAAAACACTGCACTTAGCTGAATCACTGACCTCATTTTAGTGCAATTGGCTGTTACACAGATGATCCACAGCCTTAACAACTGGTTTAAACAAACCACAATGGCTGTAAAGGGAATAAAAATTCATAGAAGTTAATTTTGTATTTTTTTTCAGTTTATATAATAACATGAAAAGCACAAAAGAAAGCAAATTGAGCCCCATTAAAATTTATTATGGTTTCTCAAAAAAACTATCACATCAAACGTATATTCCTTTGAAGTCTTAACAAACAAGATAAATGGCCCAGTTTATATAATATGAGAGCTCAAGAATTACATAACCATCCTTGTACAGCTGAAAATAGACATCTATTATCTGAGTTGTAATTCTTAGTTCTGTCTATATGCAAGTTCCACAGAGCTGTGAAGTACTCTGTTAAAGAGAAAATGTTTTGACATTTCCCTTGAAACCAACATATCCAATTCTAGTTTATGAATGTATAAGGATATAATTGATTCTATTAGTCTCTGAAGCTTTTCTTTTTTTACAGAATTTCTGGGTTGTTCCAAAAATCTAGAATTCGGTCAGTAACGATCTTACGCTATATAATTGCTGGTTTTGTTTTGGCCAAGAAGAAAACAGCAAAGATATTTGAAGTTGAGGAGAGAAAAACAGTTCCTTGGCATTTTTTTCAGATTCCAAGAAGACTGCCTAATTCCATAAATATTGATGGATTGTCTATGCCTGGCAAAGAAGCAAATATACAGTTTGAACAGTTGCCATAGAATTTCACTGACCATCACTTCAACTGCAGATACAAAATTCTTCTTCCTAATATAATGGCCCACTCAATGTCTGCCTCAGTTTCTATCAGGAATGAACTCAAAAACTATGAATAATCTTTTCGGCTACCCAGTTCTGGTGGAATTAGTCCCTGTGTTTATCACTAGCACCCACACTTCACACTAAGATAGCCAAGGCTGTCAGAGTCTTGGTCCAGTAGTTTCAAATAACTGACTGCAGCTTACTTCAACCCCATTGCTTTCTGCAGGTACTGAGCTGCTGCAAAAGGGATATATGAGCCACTATGCAAACCAAAAGGCCTTTGCGTGAAAGGGGAGTGCAACAAAAACACCACAAAAGAAAACGAGCCTTATAAAAACAACACTGGCACTATTAGCACTATTCACAGGCAGTGAAGAGCCTAAATTCCCATTTAATCAGCAAAGGAAGTTTGCATCTTTGCTGTTAAATACCACCTAGCTGAACAACATCAAAAAAATCCATGAGTGAAACTCCTAGAAACTACCACACTAATATTAAACAGCATCAATAAAAAGAGTGATAATAAAAACTTAGCATGTGGTTCTAACGCCCCAAGTCATTCATCTACAGGACTATGCAGATCTTCATTAACTCCAAATGTGACTTTTAAATTCTTTTTTGTGTTTGCATACAAGTTCATAGAAATAGTAAGTTGTTCATACTACCATTATATTTTAAGTGCACATAGCTCCTGTATCAAGAAGTAAGAGAGAAGTTAATTTCCTGTTTCACTTTCTGGAGCATATTTAAGTATGTTGGCTTTATGTTCCATTGGATTTCCTAATCAGAAAGGACTGGGTTGTAGAATAAAATGTCTGGAATGTAATTCTGTTTCCAATTGCTTGTTGGATAAATACAGAAGAAGCAATTAGATTATTGGCACAACTCTGATGGTTGTTTTCTGATGACTTCATAATCCAAGAGCAAAACCATAGTTACTTGCACAGTCATCACCACAACTCTAAGCTGGAAGTACAAAGCTATTTTATCAAAATGCCTTTGCTTTATGCTTGCATGTAGTTCAGGGTACCAACTGCCATGTCTTAAGAACAGACAATGAGCCAATCCTCCCATCTTATCAAAACAGCTCCTTTTGAAGACAAACTACATCCAGTGAAGTCTGTGAGTGAGGTTCTGCCTCCATTTCCCATTTGCTGCTGATGTATCCTTCTCAGAGTTCCCTTCCTGCAAAGTCTCCACCCTGCCTCTCTTTCCTGACTGCTACCACAATAGCTTTGTCCTTTATCACCAAAATATCTCTAGCTATCTGTTCAGTAAAAATAGCTGTTTCCTCAAGACCTTTTGCATTTTTACACTGAAAAGGGGAAAGCAAATGTCCTGCTTTCAAAGGGTGCAATGATAATGTGGTATCATTCCAAGGAAACCAGTTGCTGATACCATACTCTATATTGACTGCTTTCTTGTAATAGAGGTTTCATACCAGCAATGTTCTTTGTTCTTTTGTGAGAAGAAGAGTTCTCATCCCTCTACTTATTCTATAAAATATTTTTTAAGATTCAATTTACTTTAAAAATGTATCAAACCATGTTATGCCTAATGTAATCTTTTCTATTATCTAGAGCTCTCACCATGCTCCATTTCTGCAAAATAGTAAAAATCCTCCCTTCTCATTTTATTATCCAGCTTCAATTCTCCTTTTTCACGTCTTTACATTTCAAAAGTTTCCATTGGCTTTGTCTTCTTTTCTTTCCATTTCCATTGCCATGTCCCTTTCTCTTCCCTAGCACAACCAGATCTCTCTGTGCCAATCACAATCACACAATCTCTTCTGTGCCTTCTGAGGATACTATTTCTTTGCAGCTGTAGTTCCTTATTCTCCTCCTACATCAGCTTCCTTTCCCCCTGCCTTCTTCCATGACACACTCCTCTCCTACCTCCATTGTTCTCTGCTTATTCTGACTGAAGCATGTATATTCCATCAAAAGAAATCAATAGAAAAAAGACATATACCTTTGGAGTGTGAAGTTCACCAGATTTGGTTTATATGTCTGCATTAATTCATGATGAATTTTGCATCAGAGACAGTCATTTGCATTGACTGTGAAGTCCAGCTTTTTGTCTCTGAGAAAATAGAGTGGAGTACACAAATAAAGACAGAATAATTCCATTCCAGGTGTCCTCAGTTCTACAGTTAACAATTTCTCAGCTTTTCTGTAATTTCACTCCTAATTTTCAAATATATATTCCTGGGCCAGTAACCTATGCAAGATGTTCAACTGGATCCTCCTCTAGCTCTTGGTTAAGACTAAACCATGATGTTTCTCTTTCCCCCCGTCCCCCTTTTGTTTTTCTTTACTTTTTCTACATAATGTCTTGGAGATATGGCCGCATCAAGCGGTCATTATGTTGGATCTTTCATACTGTTCACTCCTAGTAAATGATATCCTATCCTATCCTATCCTATCCTATCCTATCCTATCCTATCCTATCCTATCCTATCCATTCAGAATGAAGCCATAAAAAGCTCATCCTTCCTGTTTGCTAAGCTTATTATAGCTCCTCTTTGAGATACATATTTTACATAAAACTCACGTTAAGGGCCTTGAAAGGAAGACAGTTTTTTTTCACCATACTTGTTATATTTCATTTATTAGGATGCCAGCCTCACCCACTCATCAAATTCTCACATACTCAGCTGCATATCTTGTTTGTTTTCTTTTTCTCAGCTAGCCTTAAACGTCCAGGGCATGTGAAGCAAGGGCCTTGTGAGCATGCATGAAATAATCTCCTTCAAGACCCATCCTAAAATTTAAAAATCTGATTTTTTTTTAACACATTGGCCATGGCAGGAGAGCTAATATGTTGAAAAAGTGCCTATCACAGAATTAATAACTGTAAAAGGTGATTAACCATTTCCTCCTCCTTTCTCTCCAGCTGAGGAAGAAGGAAAAAAAGAGAGAACTTTGCTTTTTAGGATCAATAGAAATTCCCACTGCCAATATGGTGTACCAGGCTTCCAATTCCAACATGGATATAAAGCTTAATGGTTTGAGAACTGGGTCTTTTAAGAAAACGGAAAAAGTGCTTTTGGATCTTCTCTGACTGGGAAACCTCAGGTATCTGCCCTCCTAGAAGGCAATACAGTCCATATTCTTTTCTCCCAGCAGAGGTACTATCTGAGCAAAATGCACTGCTGTGTAGAGACATCTAAATTGGCTCTGGCTGAATTAATTCAGAGAGTGGAAACACAACTTAACCAGCTAATTACCTCTTCTCAGAACTGGCCAAGAAGCAGAGCTAAATTACTTATGATGAGTGTAACAGTTTTACATCTGGCTGGTACCAAAGTATTTCTGGCACAATACTGTGCCAGGCAAACCTACACACAGGGCTTGTATGGGCTTTTTTTTTTTTTTTTTGATACTTATTCCAGCTTCAGCGCTGCAGCACCAGCTCTTCTCCTCACTATACAGATTCACAAATATTTCATAATGCAGGAGAGGTAAGAGTGCCCTGCTAAATCTGCAGACAGCCTGCTGCTAAATGTGATATCACTTTCTAATGCCTTTAATGCTGGAGATTCAGAAATAAGCCTTCTATTTTTCATGCTAGAGATATTAACATTTAATGGTGTACTAGAAAATGTTGACCTCTGTTCCTGTGAATTTAAAGCTACAGGACATGATCTGCAGCTGCTTTTAAAAGTCCTGTAATGTGTGATACCTGAGAGAGGAGTACTATGAGCTCTGTCTGGTTTTTGAGCCTATGAATGAAATCTGCATTTTTGCAATTTAAAAAAGGTAGCTTGCATTATGTGCCCAACAGGAAGGGCTCCATCCCAGAGCATCTTGGATATAAAGACACAGTTACAGATCAAATTGGCAATGTCTGTCCCCATGCTTCTTCCAGACTTGTCTGGAACTCTCCCTTCCAAAATGAGGTTAATCTTGATATTAGAGCTGCACTGGCAAAGCTTCACTTTTCCTCAGATCTCTCCCTTCACTTCCAACAAACGGTTCATGAAAGGTGCTAGGGTTTTTTGGGGTTTTGGTTGTTTGTTTGGGTTGGGGTTGTTTTTGAGGCACTGAGTATTATGCATACTCTGAATGAAGAAATTATCAAACTTTGGAAGGGGATTTTGCTCATGCAATAACAATCAGAACCAAATTCTCACAGCAAGCTCAACACAATACTGATTTTTTTTCTCTGAAAGAAGCAAGAATGAAACCTGCCCCTACCCAGTCAGAGGACAATCTGCAGTGTGACACGTGCAATGGCTCAAAACCCATAAACGCTGTGTTTTACCTAAAGAATATAATCTCCAGCATGGTCTTATTTTCCTTAAAATTTATTCATGAACTTTGATTTCATAAGACGTTGCAGTGTTTGCTTTAAGTCACTGTTTAACTGCACGATAGATACTTTTTACTGAATTTAAATTTGCTGGCTGGACTAATTATAGAATAAGAATACATGTGTGAGTAGTTAATTACAAATGTGAATAACTATATTCTAAAGTAATTTTCCAGATTCATATGGGAAGATTTTATCCAGAGCCTTAATGAAAAGTTGTCGCCAAACTAGCTACCATCGGTGGGCACGTGACTGTAAAATAAAACAGTGTAAAGTTTCAACCATGACATCTGTCTTAGATGTTACTGAGTACCCAGTAAAATCAAGCCAGATAACAGTACAGCTATCTGAATAAGCAGTGGGAGAAAACACACAGTTCAAGAACACACTTTCAAAGCAAAGTGGTAGAGATTTTTGGAGATGTTTGTCTTCTCTGTTCTCTGAGATTATTATTCAGCCCACACAACCAGCAGAGTATTCTCTGGAAACAGAGCGCAGCTTAGAGTAACATCCCAACATGTGCAAGACATTTTGTTCATCATGCTCTAGAGGAAACGCTCAAGACAAATAGGGAGCCAGCTATGGGTGGTCTTTAGAACTTGAAGAGGAATGTGTTAGGGTAGCACAGCCCTGGAAAACATACCTATAAGAGTTAACATACGCACTTACATCTGTACTACAGGTTCAGCATGTGCATGTGATAGTCACATCCAACCACTTATGCTGGAGAGCAGTAAGGACAGCATGTTCTAAAAACAAAAGCTTCCTTCTCATTTCAAACAGCCAGAACGCCAAATTCCATGTCAATCTCCATTTTTTCTCAGGCACATTGTGAAAGAAAGTATTACAGATATTTTCAGCCAAACAGCATACTAGCAAAACTTTGCAATTATTTCACCAATTTTTATAGATTTTAAGTAGCCAAAGGTAAGGTATGAAATGTTCTTTGCCATTACAATAGCAATGCCTAAAAAGGAACGGACTGTGTCAAAAGGTGTAACCCACACAGTGCAACCCACATATGTCAGCTGTGCTTATTTCCCTTTAAATTGTAATTATTCATGTCTTATTGCTGAACAAATCTGAACCTGGGTACCTAATGTACTAAAAGGTCATTAACATATAAAATGATGACAATGCAGCATGGAGTAGATTTCTGCAACTCATAAGATAAAACTCTGACCTTCTCAAGAAAAAAAAATTAAGAGTTAAGTTAAAAAATCTGAGAGTTCATGCCACAGTTATTTCACGTATCTGTTTTTGATTGTTGCAGAAGATGCACTTTACAACCGCTCTCCTAAAATCAATATTCCTGACCTTTCAGATTGTGAACTCTGTCTAATCAAAGAAGCAGCCTTGTACTTTTTTTTTTTTTTTAAATTTTAACTGCTTTATATGGATGCTGTCCATAATCTGCAAGGTAAAAAATTCTTTATAGTCCTGCTACAGCTGTGTATAAAATGACAGCATAATGATAATTTCACAGTGTGATATCTGCACTATTAGCAGCTCTCCTACACAACTAAAGAAAACCTGAAACGTTTGTGCCACTGCTGATTACAGATTCCAGAGGATAAATAACTACCTCAGTCTGAACCATTTAACAAACTACATTTTCCAACAAAAATAACAGAATTTGGTAGATTTTAACACCCATCCTTAGGAAACATATACAAAATAAATATGAGGTCAGGTAATCTAAGGACAAAGTAAAATTTATGAGACAAAGATTCCAAAGTATATAGTGTGATTTGAAAATATGAAAACTGTTTCTTTTATTTCTCAAATGCAGTTACATTCAGCTTCTCAGCAGAATCCCAGCAAAGTTCAAAGCTGACGAGCAGATAACTTTAACACAGGGCAGCTGCAGTGTCGGTGCCAATTAACAACCTCAGCCACTTTCATGAAACCCTCCTGGCTCCTGATTTATGTGCCTGTACTGTAAAGCCTCTAAACCAATTCCCAAAGCCAAAATAAAGTATGGTCTGTGCAGCAGACTGAAATCTCACTGGAGTCACAGAGCAATGCCATGCTTCACTTGGAGATTTTAGGATTCCTGTGTTAATAACAGCACTCTGAGGAGCTGGTAATAGGAACGTGCTTGCACATATGCTGCTGTCATTAGATCACCCATTTGTTTGTATACAGATCCCAGACTTCCAAGCTTAGACTAATTTTAGCTGGACTCAGATGATCCTGCCAGACTTGCTATCCCTTGCTTTGCTAATTATTGCTCAGCACTCTGCTCCAGCTGACTTACCTTTTTCAATGTCTGTGAATTACTGCCAGGGAGGAAGCAGTGAGTGGTGCTTGGGGAGACCTCCTTGTACCTTCCTTGCTGTGTTTTGGTCAGTTTGTTGGATGTAATCCCATTAACAACTGCCGAAAGGATGCTGCTGGTCATGAGAGGAGTCAGGGTCTGGCAGAACAGACAGATGGCCACCACTATGGCCAGAAGGAAGGGACGAGGGCGACAAAGCCTGCGCCACCTCGGGACTTGCCCACAAACCATGGCCTCTTTGCCGTCCTCACTTCAATCTTTGCCACATTCCAGATGCAGTCCAAGTAGCCACGTCTTGCCACAGTAAAAAAAGTTAAAGGCACACTTTACCCAAAACTAGCATGAGCTTTCTCATTTCTGCTGCTGAGTGTTTTCGTAGTGCCAGGCAAGAAATCACGGGTTCCAGAGGAGCAGAGGCTTGGGGAGCACCTTCCCATGGGGCTACTGGAACAACCTGTGAAAAAACAAGAACTGAGCAGCAGCAAACAGCAGCATGTCATGGGGCATCCTGCAAGGAGCCATGGTAGGCTTTTCCACACTGTGCTCCTGGGAGAATAGACGTGGCAGCAGACAGGTGAGGAGCAGAAATCTTCACCCCTTTTGCAGAAGGAACTACTCAGCCAGACAATAGTATGCAAGAAAGCAAGAGGTTAAAGCTTATGTCCTGTCCACAGCTGAAAAAAGTAAGAGAGTGTACCAACTTTGCGAACACTCATTTTCTGTTTTTAATCTCTTGCATTCTCAAATCCCGTTTTGTTTTTACAGTTTCCTTCATTCCATTCCCTTTAAATTTCCTCCTTCCTGTCAGCATGCACAGCTTTCTCTCTAAAAGTGATAATTTATCTGAAAACTGACAGACTATGAAGATTTCATTTGCATTTGTTTTGTCCAGATTTCAAGTTCAAAGTTAGGTTTACTTACTTGGTTCTTAATCTGTTTGAAGTTTTCCGTTCTCCTCTAATGGACTGCTGATTAAAACCACTTGTAACAACCCTGGCTCATGATCCCAGCTCGTCTCACACACTCAGGAGGCAGGCACACGCACATACACACGCCATCTGAAGCCAGTTGGACCACAGACTTCATATAAATAAAGGCTGGACTGCTCAGCGGGCGGGGCTAAACTGGCTCTGCTAGGAGCAGGCACAGGGCTTGGAAACGCAGTCTGAAGCCTGGATGAGGAACAAGAGGTGTCCTCGCTCATGCTGCATGCCTTGAAGGCACCATCACTGCAATTTTTAGAAAACTGCTGTTACAGTGATTAGCCTAATTGAAACAATAGTAATATCTTGCAGGGAGCAGCACCTGCAAAATTTTAATCCAGACTAACAAAAAATGTTGTAAACTAAGCAGATTTACTTGGACATAAGTGTCACTGACGAAGCAGTTGTCAGTAATTTTCCATAGTAGATATAATATCTCATTGCAGTGTATAAATAAAACTTCTTACTGATGTCAAAGAGGGAAAGAAAGGAGGGCGGACAAAAATACTCCAATGAAAGCACTTAGTATCTAAGCCACAGAAGGTCTTAGTTACTACTTCCCCCTGCTGACACAGGACAGGGACGAGACAGATGGGAACAGTTGACAAACTCTGTTATCTTTATAGACCAAAACTTTGAGTATAATTACATATTATTTTAGCTGAAAATATCTGTTTACAAGCCATCTATTTTATCTTCCATCCTTAGTTAACTATTTTTGTAAAGAAAGTTCTTCCTACACTGCCTCATATGTAAGAAATGAATGTTGTTACAGTAGCTTTGAGCCAATCTACACAGTTTAACAGCTGCAGCAGCATTAGCAAGTTAGAGGCCTATACCCAGCAAAGAAGGACAGAGTATATATCATTTGAAGTGCTGGTTCTTATTCAGCTTTTAAATCCTTTTTTCCAAATGAAACCTATCAATTTGCACACAAAGAGAACACCTAGCTCAGAATATGCTGAGTTGGAAGGGACCCACTAAGAACATTGTGTCCAACCCTTAGCCTTGCACAGGACTACCCTCAAGAGTCACACCATGTGCCTGAGAGTATCATCCAAACACTTGTTGAACTCTGTCAGGCTCTGGGAACCTTAGGACCCGACCACCCTCTGGGTGAAGAACCTCTTTCTAATATCCAGCTAAAACCTCCCCTGACGCAACTTCAGGCCATTCCCTTGGGTCTTATCACTGGTCACCACAGCCTGACCCTCCTCTTCCTCTCACAAGGAAGTTGTAACTGCAATGAGGTCTCCCCTCAGTCTCCTCTTCTCCAGGATGAACAGACCAAGTGACCTCAGCTGCTCCTCAAACACCTTCCCCTTAAGGCCCTTCACCATCTTCGCTGCCCTCCTTTGGACACTCTCTAAGAGCTTAATATCTTTCTTTTATTGTGGTGCCCAAAACTGCACACGATGTTCAATGTGAGGCCGCACCAGTGCAGAGCAGAGCGGGACAATGCTCTCCCTTCACCAGCTGGTGATGCTTTGCCTGATGCCCCCTGGGATACGGTTGGCCCTCCTGGCTGCCAGGGCACTGCTGACTCATCTTCAACTTGCCATCAACCAGGACCCCCAGGTCCCTTTCCATGGCACTGCTTTCCAGCATTTCATTCCCCAGTCTGTACAGACATCCAGGGTTGTCCCATCCCAGGTGCAGAATCCGGCACTTCCCCTTGTTGAACTTCATGTGGTTGGTGACTGCCCAGTTCTCCAATATATTTCTGTCTGGGGCTATAGTTGTCTAAATAAGACTCCTGGGTTATTCTGAGCAGGAAAAGAGTACTCCAATTGCCTGTACCCTCCCATGATAGATGCTTGCCAGCCACAGAGGAATTCCCATCTCTGCTCTCTGGAGACATGCAGCTCATGCTCTGTCCTTCCTCGCACAGCAGTTTACATCCTCAGGCCCTGCTCCAGCCAGACTGTGCTGCAAAGCCTCTAGCAAGCCAACAGATGTCTAGCAGGCATCAGAAAAACATGGGTATTCTCTGCAGCTCTTCTGTGGGGTAGGTCTCTGCCATCCAATGGAGGGGGGTACTCTGGGAGCTGGTACACTCGAAGAAGGATAGCAGAGGCACTACCACCAGCCAGCCCGGGAGCCACAGTAACTCCATCAGCACAAGAGGGGGGCACAGAGAGTTGCCTTATTGTTGTAAGATGTGGGTTTTGGCATGCCCTGATTTCTGGGCCCACAACCACCACCTGTGTGGGTGGCATTTGCATGGTTGTCAATTTTCCCAAATTCTTAGAGAGGGTATTTTATGAGAGCTTTATGTGCTATTGCTAGAAGACTTAATTAAAACCAGTTTATAAAGATTTGGATTAATGGCTGCTTCATGATGTGGAGATCATACCCCCTTGGAGAATCCCACACTAGAACAAAGTAATCCCCTCTGTCCTCACCCTCTGCTCCCTCGGTTACCTTCAGCACAGCAAGTAATCCTGCTCTCCCTCAAGCCCAACATTATTTTCCTCTCTCAAGTGCTTAGGTAGGGTCTTTATCCTTACATTTTCCTCAGTGTCTGAAAGTCAATTCATCTTTCCTGCAACCCCAAAATCACTCATGGATCCCAAGTTTACAGGACAAGTGGTCAACAAATGAAGGGATATCAGCAGAGGGTAGGTGGATTACTTTGTCTCCTATATACTCCTGGGAATCAGCCCGTCTATCTGCTTTTCCCAGATGTTCCGAGGAATGAGCTGGATTTTTCTCCATGTTTTGTGGTTTCTTTTCATGACAACAGCATGTAATGCACATTTCTTAAGCTGTAAATACTTTTCTCAATCACAGCTAGAGTTCAGTGAATGTGATTCCTGTTATCTTTTGAATCGGGATTCCACTACATCTCTGAGCTTACATGTCTACTGTCATCTGGTCCCCATTCTGACACTTTAGGAAATTAAGTCAGGACTATTGCATATGGGGACTAATTCCCCTGGCATTGAGTAGTCATTTAGGTACAGAATGTAAATGGATAAAGGGACAGGCGTCCTATGACACAAATTCACAATAAAGATTCTTCAGTGCATAATATTCAAATAATTATGGGTAAGATCAGAAATATCCAACTAAGTATTTATACTCACAGGTATATGTGCATATTTCAGAATTCTCAGCAGATAGGTATAAATCTCCTCCATCTGGCATAGAAAACAAATTTAGTATTGATTTCCTATTTGGGATTCCCATTCCTTTTTCTTACAGTGGCTGTTCCCATTGCATGGAGCTCTCTAGCCTGCTTACCTCTTCCTACTCCTCCCACTCACTCAGGACTGCTTGCCTGACTGCTCCATACAGCAGGCAGCTGCTGTCCTGCCTGGCATGAGGCAAGGTCGTGCAGGGATCACTTCTGCCAAAACCAGCAAGCCATGACGGTCAAGAGTGATCTCCAGTGCTTGCAGCCAGAATCCCAGTTCTATGTGCATCATGTGGAATAGACTGTAAGTGTTTAAAACTACTCTGACACAGAAAAGGTGAGAGAAAAGTCACAAGACTTGCTAAAAATTGCCAGGGACTGGGATTTGAAAGGACTTAGCCAAGGTGCCATGCAGGCATGCAATGCTCATCATGCATCCTCTCAGTGGGGTTTTAAGCAACCTGGCTCATACACACAGAGCTTCCATTCAGAGTCTCCATGTTTGCTCAGTAGTGAAAGCTAGTGACCACTGAAAAATTACTTCCGTGGCCTAAGTAGTGACTTGGACGTATAATTGCCAGGAGCAAGGAGAAAATACTAGACGCAGAAAGTTAAAAGGAATTTAAGGCCAGCTGAAGAGATGCGGTTTATGCATGCTTAACTTCACTCAGAGATCTAACATAAATCATTCCACAATTCTGAATAAAACTAAGTCTAGGCATAACTGCTTGTAAGATCAGGTCTTGGTGTAAGAAAACCATTTAGCATCAATAACTTCACTATAGAGAGGCTGCCAAAAAGAAAACATGTTTAGAAAACCTCTTCACAATTGCTCTTTTTCTGGAGAAAGTTTCAGATTTCAAAGCATAGCATCCTAGCAACCATTTCAATGATAAATGAGATCCCATGAAAAATAATCTCAAACTGATTATTTCTAAGTAAACTGATAGTCAAGTCCTTGTAATCATGCCTGTCATCTTCACAGTACAAACCTATATGCAATTTTCATTTTTTATGGTCAACTTTTTAATTTCTTTTTTTATTTTCTACCACACTAAATTGTGCCAAGGGCCATTAAATCTCACTAACTTAAAAAATTACTTAAAAGTTTCAGGAAGAATAGGCATCAATAACACATCAATATTCAAGCAAAGCAACTTTTAAAGCTATGCTGGAGAAAGCCTGTTCAGCTGCACCCTCCATGATTTTTTACTTCATCCTAAATTAAATCCAGATTGCAATTAGACTTGCAGTGTCTTCAATCCTGTGTGTGGTCCTATTATAAGCAGTGAATGAGGAAGATTGGCACAAAGTGAAGAAAATAGGAAAAATACATTACTTTTCTGCACATTGGAAAATTTGATACTACTGAAGTGAAAATCAATCCCAGCATAGTAAACCCCATTCTCTCTCTCTCCTTGTCCCTTTCATAGAACCCTGTAAACCTTAGTGATACTGTGATTTTGCTCCACTCTAGAGAACAAAGATTCATGTCTTAATCCCACTTTGGCTCAGCTCTCCTATTTTGGCTCACAGTGAAGGCAGGCAAGCAGAGAATCACAGAATCACAGAATATTCTGAGCTGGAAGGGACCACAAGGATCATTAAGTCCAAATCCTGGCCCTGCGCAGGACCATCCCCAAGAGTCATACCATTTGTCTGAGAGCATTATCTAAATGCTTCTTGAACTCTGTCAGCCTTGGTGCTGTGACTACTTCCCTGGTGAGCCTGTTCCAGTGCCCAGTCACCCTCTGGGTGAAGAATCTTTTTCTAATATCCAGCTAAAACCTCCCCTGACGCAACTTCAGGCCATTCCCTTGGGTCCTGTCACTGGTCACCAGAGAGAAGAGATCACTGTCGACCCTCCTCTTCCCCTCACAAGAAGTTGTAACTGCAATGAGGTCTCCCCTCAGTCTCCTCTTCTCCAGGATGAACAGACCAAGTGACCTCAGCTGCTCCTCAAACACCTTCCCTTTAAGGCCCTTCACCATCTTCGCTGCCCTCCTTTGGACACTCTCTAAGAGCTTAATATCTTTCTTTTATTGTGGTGCCCAAAACTGCACACGATGTTCAATGTGAGGCCGCACCAGTGCAGAGCAGAGCGGGACAATGCTCTCCCTTCACCAGCTGGTGATGCTTTGCCTGATGCCCCCTGGGATATGGTTGGCCCTCCTGGCTGCCAGGGCACTGCTGACTCATCTTCAACTTGCCATCAACCAGGACCCCCAGGTCCCTTTCCATGGCACTGCTTTCCAGCATTTCATTCCCCAGTCTGTACAGACATCCAGGGTTGTCCCATCCCAGGTGCAGAATCTGGCACTTCCCCTTGTTGAACTTCATGTGCTTGGTGATAGCCCAGTCCTCCAATTTATTGAGGTCTCTCTGAAAGTACTGCAAATCCTTGGAAAGCAAAACACTTGATATTAATGGGAGAAGAGTTTTAGGGGAGACTCCCCTAAGATTTTGCTCCTCATTATTCTTCAGTTTATTTATTATTTTTTCTTTATGTAAGTGGCAATAAATGATCCGAGCCACACAAGCAGTGTGTTTACTTCTCGTATCATAAAATGTACAGTCCATATATATGTATAGTCAATATATAGTCCATTTTAAGTCCTTAAATAGTCCCTATTTAAGTTGGTAAATTTTATCAGTATTTTAAGATCTGTGATATCTGGATATCTGTGATAGCTGGATATTTTGCCCCAGGAAAGATGCTGTTAGGCCTGAATTCTATGAGGAGATCAGCCAGTCTAGTAATGCCTTGCCATGGAAAGGGACAGGTCTTGATTGCTCCCTTCTCCTCTTCATTTAGCATCTCTTCCTTACCTCTGCTCCTGCTCTTTCCCTTTCTCTCTTCCTACCTTTTGGTGGTGCTCATTAGATCACTTCAAAAGGAATTGCTCAGCTGGAATGTTTTCTACCAGGTGAGCAAGTTGAATTGACTCTTGGAGAGATCCAACGGGCCCTAGTGCTGGTACAGGTTAAGCAGCAGGAGAACACTAGTGAGAGAGGATGTAAACAGAGGAAGAGAACGGGATCTTTTAGGCAGAGGCAAAGCTCAATACTCAGCTTACCAGACTACCAAACCTATCAGCTTCCCTGAAGTTTTAGGCAGAATCGGGGCCAACTGAGATATTTGTCCAGAGGTGTCTCTTTGAAACTCAGCCATGATCTTCACTACTTGGTTTTGGCAGAAGAGTGGCAATGAAACAGAGGTATCTATTTATTTATGTATGTTAATAATACGGCAAGTTGCTTGACAGGAAGGTACAGGAAAGCAGTTATGAATGTACTGGTTCCTGCTTAAAAGGCAAATCTGAATGTCATGAGGAAGAAATAGATCAGCAAATTCTCTGCTTCTTCCTGTCTATAGTTACTTGCTGACTCTTGACATAATCCCCTTGCAGCAGTTATTCAGAGATAACATAGATTTATGGATTTTGTAGCCAGTTTGATTGCTCAGACTCATTGCTTACTTCTGAGAGATGGAGAAGAATCAGAGACAATCAAGAAATGCCCAGATAGGCTCTAAGAACATGGATATTTGTCTTCAGGTATGCAGAACAGGAACAAAGTGAAATACCTCTTGACAACTGTCTGTGTTTCATTTTACTTTAAGTAATTATTTTGTGATGGTCCACATCTTTTCTCTGGCATCTTGCTGATTCTCCTCTTCTTCACACCTCAGGTGAGAGCTTTGAACTTCCACTCCCAGGTCTTCTCTTCCTACAGACTTTTTCTAATGATATCTCTGTCTTCTCTCAAGATCATTTTCTTAATACAGTGAATAATCTCTTGGGTTAGGTGATCTAGAACCTTCTTATTGTCTTTCAGTTGTATTTTCTGGGTTTACTATATGAAAAGAATTTGCAGAAATACTTCTCTACCTTCTCATGCACTCCTCTTGCAAGCAGAGCTCTTCACTGCCTTGTTCCTGCAGAAGGGCTCTGAATGTGTTTGATGTGCTGCGTAGTACTGTTTTCCTTGCAGTTCTTCCTAGCTGCATCTATTCAGATGAAAGTGTATCAAAATGACCTATGGGAGTGGGAAGAAATCGAGAATACCAGTCTCACTGACTCTGTCCTAGCCACTCCATGCCTGCTTAAATGATGTCTGTGACTAGCATATCTGCATTCCTCAGTAACAACCCCATGTACTGAGACACTCTCCCCACACCAGGCCTGTCCCCTCCTACCTCAGTACCAGGTCAGAAAAGCTCCCATGAGAAGGAGATGGGGGAGAGGGACAGCAAGAGGTAGGCATATCAGTTTGGAGGCTACCACAAAGAGAAGGATCAATCCCTCAGCTGGGCTCCAGAGTGAAAGTGGGATGTATCCTAAATAGCTGCCTTGGCAACAGGAATGTCTGATGCTTGCAAGCTGGCCATGGAGTTGTTTGAATGAGAGCAACAAATATGAAAGAAAAGATCAGTCTGTAAGGGCATTTTGTTTTAATTGTTCTAGTTTCTGTTTCAATAAACTCCAAATATAGAATTGAAATGTCATAGTCCTCCAGGTTCTGCCACAAGGTCTTTCTTCTTTTGTGTAAACTAAATTATTTCATTGCCATTTTCTGTTTTCCCTCTAGCCTGGCCTAATTATGTAGGTAGTCAAAACTAGTGGTGTGTTTATTTTTTCTCCTGTTCTACACTGTAAGTAGACCCAAAACAATCCAAAAAACGAGAAAAGCAAAGGTCAGCAGGAAATTCATGACAGTCATCCCCAAGCACCAGTTGCCATCAGAAGCCATCAGAAGCAGTATCTGTTTCAAACAAACCAACTTTCAGAAGCTGCAATAGAAAAATACAGTTGGACTCTTCATTCCATAAACACTCATCTTCCAATTCACCCCCCTAAATTCCTTAAACTGTATTTTGTTCTGTCCCCTTGCCTTTGACTTTGCCTTTCTTCCCCTTCACTGCTTGTAAGATCAGGAACATCCTCTCTTTCTTTAGCAAAGTGGTTGCTTTGCTGAGACCACTCACGGACTTTTTAATGACTATCCCACATCTTCTAGGTTCAGTGGTCCTCTAATGCTCCTTGGCAGCAAGGAAACAAATGACAGTCTCCTACAAACATGCAAATATTGTCACTTCTATTGTGTGCATGTAAAATAAGGTAGTAATGCTTTCAGGTACCTACAGCTGTCTGTGCTGTTCTCTAGATCGTTTAGTCTGTGCTGGCCTGCCACCAACACGCTTGGCAAACAAGCTCTGTAGTTTTGGATGAAGTTTTCCACATGCCAGTCATTTCAGACATTTTGGTCATTACATTTTTGTTAGCCCCAGTATAGTAAATATCCATGCAGACATAAAAGTCAGACCTCATCATGGCCTCCACTTCCTTCAGAAGATGAGTTCATACATGCGGATGTTTTAGGCACAAGGGAACAAGAACTTGATTTCGTCCTATTGAAAAGCTTTGTACTGATGGACATTTGTTTAACAGAGCTCTTCTGTTAGCAGAGAGAGTTTTAAGACAACTACATTACATGGAAATGTTGACTAAATGCTCACCTGTGCCTCTCAAGGCACCCATAGGTTTAACCAGCCCCATCAGGACTTGACATTATATATACTAGAGTATATAACAGTTTATTCCAGTTTGTTGCATTCTCATAGTGCTGCCAGAATATACAATAAGCCAGTACAGAAATGTGTTACTTGGGGTGCCTCACGTACTGTGCACATATATGAGAAATTATTGTACAAGTGAATAGAACGTGTGAAGATGGAAGACATGCTATTTTGTTGTTCTTATGGATAGGCAGAAAAAGATAAGAGTATACTTCTGAACTTATCGATCTGATTGTAACTGCACAGCTTCTCTCACAAGCCCAGCTGCCACAGCATGATTGCTGCAGAACAAGATAGCAGCAACCACTGTGGCACAGAAGTTACTTTAGAAATACCCTTAAACACATTACATCTTTTAAGCACTGACTTTTGGCAAACTACTCCACATGATATTTCTAAGAGTAAAGCTGAAAATTAGATTTAACCATTTTTATGTCTTAAAAAAGCAACGTGTCTGGAATAAATATAGTGAAGGAGGCCACACAGAACATCTCCTTCACAGCTGGCGTGAGGTCTGACGAGTTTTTTGTGTCCTGCCCCATGAAGAGTCACTACACTGCCTCTTAGCTCTGGCCTGCTGGACTGCACAGCTTGCTCGAAACACACCTGGTGGCTACTGCACTGGGCTGGAAAGCTGAAACTGGGGAGCGATAGCATGCTGAACCACTGTGATACAGCTGGAAGGAAGCTGAACGTCACACTGTCAGTGGATGATCTTAACCAATTTGATTAAGGAGATCGTATAAAACAAGCTTTTGAGGGAAAGGTCTGTTGACAATGCAAGGATTAAGGAATGTATTTTTCAGGTCTGAGAGATCTAAAATATTTTGCTGTGATTTTTCTATGCTTTATACATACTTTGAATTGTCCAGAGGGGCTGAAAAGTGAATCAAAGCATTTTTGTTTATTGGCTGATCACTAGGTTGTTGGGGTCTGTTTCTTTTGTGGGTTGTTTTGTATATTTTTTAATTATGGATGTATGTTCTATGACTAGGGGGAGATGTAGATGTACTTAGGATTTGATCTTGAAAAAATTAAAATATAACTGAAATATAACCAGCTCTGAAATATAACATGGAGTAGCTGAATAAGCTCCTAATATATTTTTTTAATCAATCACCATTTCTGTAACTTCGTTTTGATGCACTTTTAAAATTAAAGTGCATTAAGGAAACTCTTTGCTTTGGAAAATCATGTAAAACCAGATAGTGCCAACACAGAAAATTAATAAAATGTATATGAGGCTGAGAGCTAATTTGCTTGGTTTAAAACAGTCTTTAGAAAGAGAATTACAGAGAATTTTTGGGATTGATTTAAAATCATACCCTCATTAGCCAAATACAAAATCAGCTTACAGTTTTATAATGTGCTGATGTAATTATGAACAATATGTTTAGATAATTCCTTTCCTCATGAGTTTAAAAATGACTGCTTAAGATACAAACAATAGGGGAGAGCAAAACTTAGAACCTTTTCTATTATAAGGCTTGTCAGCCTCCAGAGAAAGACATTCCCAGCACATTCCTTTCACCCTCTTAACAGAAATCTTTAAGTAAATAGTTGTCTGTGAGTGTTTGGAAAGCATTTTCAAAGTGGAAAGTACTTTAGCACTGGTAAATCTTGAACATTAATGCAGATACTAACAAACCCACCTTAAAGGTGCATTTTCTTCTCTTTTCTGTTTTTGAGAATCATCTTCAGTTTTCCAGTGCTGGGCTGAAACCTCACTGAGATGTTTGCCTAGTCTGTGTTTTACATTGTGTTTATGTCTTACAAGAGCAACCAACAATGTTAGAGAAGAGACAGGCAGAACAGTTCTGATGTAAGTGAAGCTCTCAAAGGTAATCAGCACTTCTGAAATCAGCACTTCTGTCTGCAAAAGCATGTCTGAAGTCAGTGTCTAAGAAAATTTTTGCTCTGGATTAAAATGATTAGTGCATAATTTTAATTTTTTGAGGCTAATTTTAAAATGTATGGGATACCTTCTTACATTAAAATAAGGGGTTGGTCAATACTACTGACTGTAGAACTGTTTTATTTTCCAGACTGACTAAGGAACACATGTTTTGATTGTCAGTTCATTCAACTGTTGACTGATCCATCCATCTACAGAATGTGCTTACTTTAAAAGCTTGAGATTAATTTAGCCCCAAATAACATGACAAAGACATTAAACACAGTTTTAAATAATTTAAGTCAAGAATACCATATCCAAATGAATTTGTCACAAAAGAAACACTCCAGCTTGTCATCTTTTCAGGCAAGCTACATAACTGAACATTTATTAAAACAATTTTTAAATGGGATAAGCACTTATTTATACACCACCACCACCACAACCCCCTGTTACAAGGTACTTTTAATCTCACCAAAACTAAGCTGTAAACAAAATTTCCTTTGTCAACACAGGGAAAAATATTCCTTCATATCTGACAAGAAAGGATTCCCTAATTAAATAGTAGTTCCCTGACTGACCACTTCCAGCGCTTAACTACACTCACACTTGCAAAGTTTATCCAAACGTTTTTTTCTGAAAACAAATCATAGAGCTTGCTTTGAAATTGTAAGGCCACCACTTTGCAGGCAGAAGCAATATAAAATTATCTTGATCACATTGCTCCCCTAATTCTGTTCCACTAATCCTCATGTGTGCAAATACATTATAACTATTATTTATTCTTCTAGACAGAAAGGCTTACTATAACCTTAACTAGGAAAACGAAGTTAGCTGTTAACCTAAAAAATAAATCTGTGCTCAGCAACAAAAGTATACTTCAGATTCCTCAAAATTTTGATATTTTTAAGAACAAAATATAAATTGTAGCTGAACAACTGCATCTAATTTATTTCAAGAATCCTGTCATTGTACTCTATGACTTCAAAAACTTTTTCTTAATTGGCATTAGCCAGTTTCATAAATGTGGGCATACGAATTTGATTCAATGTATATAGCATGGCTGAATAAATATTTAGAAAGGAACAGAGCTGTCATAATGCTAAGAAATTTTCATAATATAAGGTACAAGGTACAAATAGGTATTAAGGCTCATGGATCCTAAGATTGTTCATCATTTTCTTGTACAGTCATGAGGCAATTATTTCTGTACTCTAGCTGTAGAGTAGTAGCTAGGAATAAGGTAATTATTCCTATCCCTATAAAAAGGGAATACAGTTATCAAACAGTTAAAGTAATATACTCAATGTGTCAGTGTGTCTTCCCCTCTACTCTGCTGTTGAGACCCCACCTGGAGTACTGCATACAGTTCTGGTGCCCCCAGTATAAAGACAAGGAACAGCTGGAGCAAATCCAGAGGGCCACAGAGTTGCTAAGAGGACTGGAGCACACTCCTATGAAGACAGGCTGAGAAAGTTGGGGCTGTTCAGCCCGGAGAAGAGAAGGTTGTGTGGAGACCTCATAGCAACCTTCCAGTATCTGAAGGGGCCCTACAGGGAAGCCAGAGAGGGACTCTTCATCAGGAACTGTAGTGATAGGAGTTATGGGTACAAACTGAAAGAGGAGAAATTTAGATTAGGAAGAAACTCTCTACTGTGAGGGTGGTGGGGCCCTAGAACAGGTTGCCCAGGAAGGTTGTGGATGCTCCAATCCTGAATGTGTTCAAGACCAGGTTGGACAAGGCTCTCAGCAACCTGGTCTAGTGGGAGGTATCCCTGCCCATGGCAGGGGAGTTGGCATTAGATCATCTTTGAGGTTCCTTTCAACCCCTTAACATTCTATAATAAAGACTTTAAATCTATTATGAACTAACGTAGGTTTTTCTAAAATATAAGATCTATGCAAGCACAAGCCTGTAAGTAATCACACAACTTGCTGACAACTTTTGTATGCTCAAATAGCTATGAAATACAAGGGAAAAGCTGCTTTTCATCTTTATAGACTATTATATGAGTGTAAAAGCAAGGTATGGATTTGAAAGCGCTAAGAGGAATTTTACTGCAAATTGGTGTAGATACACTGAAGTGTGGCGTTTTTCTTGTTTTAGTTATATTATTCTTGGAGCTTTTTAGTCAATCCTGGGAGGAGTAATAAAACTTCAGAGACTGTGTTCATACAGTGGGGCCTAACTTTATTCACGTGTACCCTGAGGAGAGTGTAAAAACTCAGACCCTTATTCCTCTTGCAGTTCTGCTTCTCAGAGGTTTTTAGTCTAAGTGCAATACTGAACTCTCTGTTGTCAAGCCGAAGGTCACCTCTGTTGAGGAAAAAAAGTGTATGGTCCAGGCATTCCAGCAGGATGAGAAGGGAGATGAAAAACTTGCCAAGAAAAGCCAGCTTGCAGTGGGAAGTACCTCCCTGGTGAGGGGGAACAGAAAAGGGGAACAAACCTCAGAATTTCTGATCTTTACTATATACAGTTAAACAACATTTTGCAAAATTCAGTAAAGAAGACAAGAATGCAAATTATCCTGTGCTATTCAGAGGGACAACCTAGTGGGATTTTCAGATCAGGAAGCATAAACGTATTTCTTCTTCCTTTTTCATTGCAGATCTAGAATAAATAAAACCTACAGCTCTCCAGTGCAAACACACAATACTGTTTACAAGGCATAGACCATGTTTTGTTCTATTACAGCACTTAGCACATTGGCTCTCAGTTTGTGGTACTACAAATAGCTCCTCATCTAAAAGTTCACCCAAATGCTGGAGCATTGAGACGAAACTGAAAGCAGCTGCACTGCATAACGCCAGAGGGCTGCCTAACCCAGAGTCTGGTATTCAAGAGCGTTCAGTGGTCTATGCCATGAGGCTATGAGGATTGCAGGACTGCCAGTCACCCTGGAACACCTCCCTGGTTACAGACTCTCTTGACTTCCAGTGATCAGTCTTCAGTGAGTTTCTGATCCGGGTATCTTTGCTGTTTGTCCTGTTTTGTAATGTTAGCATGCCGCATGTGAAAAAATGCTGCTCATTTTTTTTATTTCGGACGGGCTACCTCCAGATTACTTATTCTATCAAAAGGCACACGTTTTCCACATCACTTCTGAATTTACAGATCCCTGTTACATCCTCACTGAGCTGCCTCTTTCTCATCCACAAGAGTCCCAGACAATTCATCTGCTTCTCACCTGTGTTGTCATTACACAGCTTTGGCTGCTTTGATCCTCCTATTTGAGCCTTCTCCTAGCTCTCCTGCCTTTTTTGTAACAGAGACTAGAATTTTACACTACATTAAGACCTACCTGCACCATCAATTTATACAGCATAAAACTGTTTTCTGTTTTATTCTTGATCTCCTACTGAGTCATTCTTAGCACTTGTCTGACCTGCTGCTGAGCAGCGAGCTGAGGTTTCCGTAAAATTACCTAGGTAGCTCCAAAATCACTTTGCTACACAGCAATAGCTACTTCAGAGGACCAAGTTGCAGGTAAAGTGAGAACTCAGTATTATTTTATATATTGTTTTATATTTGTTATTTTAGTAAAATGTTGAAATACATCTACTTTTTCAGACTCTCAGTATCATGAGATTGGTCTGCTGCTTTTAGCACTTTCCATTTTTATTATTTTTGAGAATACAACCTAATTGGAAACATTCTGTTACTGTTCAGAACTCTTCAACTGATCTGTTCTGTATCTGTCGAGCAACAGAGTCCTTTTCTCCTTTGGGAGCATGTTGGGAGTATAACTGATTTTCTCTTTTACTCTTTATTATTCTATTTTGCAAATAGCCATGTGGATGGCCCAATGTCCCAATTAAGGGACTCCTACTCTTCAACCAGTGCATCACTGTTTTTCAAAGAGGCTTTAATGAGAGACCTTGCCTAAACACCTGTACTTGTGTCCAGCAACTCTATGGACCATGAGGCATGAACTCTCTTAGTATGTAAATATCCACAGTACTCAATGCTTTCACACTCTAATCATCTGCTGACCTGTAAGCCTCTCTCGTTTAGAAAAAAACATAAGCATGTACAGAATTCATTGTTCTGTATCTTTGACTTAGGTATTGTAAATTTTTCTACATTTCTCGTATCTGTCCATTTCTATTTTGTTAACTTTGGCGCAAAATACTAAGGTAAGGTTTTTTCCTCTTGTGATTTCTCTAACTCATTTGCCATAATTTATATTCTCCAATGAAACAGTGATCCAATGCTCAGACTAAAAATTAAAATTTTCATTTGGATTTGTTTTCTGTTAGGTGTGGTTACCACCAGAGTGAGAGATTTTGCTATATATGGTCTTAATTCTCAATGGACTAACTTCATAGCCCTAAAGAGATTCAGTTTTAGGGGAGCCTGGATTACTGGTTGCTTATTTAATTTCAAATCATAGCATGGCACCAGTTTCCCACAGAACAAACAATTTGTTATCTCCATCGTCTCAACAGCCGCACTTAAAACCAGATATTCTAGTCCTCAAGTAGTCTTTTTTAGACTGAAATTTCCACAGAAATATATACAGTGGGTTCAGTTCCCAGTTTTAATGGAACCTTAGTTAAACTGCTCCTTGCTGTTTATTTTGTCCAACTTCTACCCTATTCTTTTACCAAGGTCTATTTATCACCCATAATCACGTCTCCCTTCTTAAACACCTACTTTTCCCCAGTTCATGGACTTTTAAATGCCTACTTCTTTCATTAAAAAAAAAAATGCTGTGACAGAATCCTGGTTTCATTCTTTGCACGTACTCCTATTACTAATGGGCCTGTCTGTTTTTATTCCCTTGACAGTATTTGCATGGTCATGCAATGGAACACTGCTTCTCTCCTTCTCTTCTCCTCATCTTCATGGGTCTGGAAGGCACCACATAAAGGCCACACTCCTCCAGCCTGAAGTAAAATCTTGAATCCAAAGGGAAAGTGTATTTTTTTTTCAATAGCGGAAAGAAGGAGGAATTAGAAAATAAGAATAAAAACCTCATTTCTGTTCAGTGGTGCTCCATGAAAGAGCCACAGAAAAAGAATAAAAGGAAATTTGTTAGTGAAACCATTTCAGGAACAGACTTTTTTTCTGACAAATGTACAGAAAACATTAATTTGAGGAGTTGAGGTTGTTTTATTTTACACCTAATACAATTCAAATTTAAAGGATTACTTGCACAAAAAAATAAACACATTTGGTATAAAAATTTATTGTCACTTTAACACCTTTTTTCTTCTTCTGGCCCCCACCTTCTCTGGAGCAGAAACATATAAAGACTAATGGCACAAGTCTGTTTTATTCTACAGCATTTTTTTTGTTTTTACATACTCAAGTACCCTAAAGGACAACAGCCCGCTGTATACAAGAACCATTTTCTTCAGCCTGCTGAATTAAGTTTCATAAAGAACCAAAGCTATAAAGGCATTTTAAAAACATTGTCTCTTTTTTTCTTTTCAGAAGCACTGACTTTTTGCACCATTTATATACATAGTGTTACATAACAGCTCTTGAGTACAGTACATGCAGCAGAATATATCTCTTGTATATAAAACATACATTTAAAACCTTGACTTATCGGAATTCTTTGAAGATTAAATAATTGTAGAATGCCCAGTGCTTAGAGAAAATGGTTTGATAGTACAAATGTCTGCATATGTTGGCCACTGGAATAGTCCAAGGCTCGCTGGAATAGTATTTGTAGCACATCAAGGTGCGTAAATAGTTTACTTAGAATGTTAAAAACACAACTAGCAAAACCAATAGTTCATGATCTTACGACTGGGGGTTGGAACCAGATGATCTTTAAGGTTCTTTCCATTAAGCCCCACCATTCTATGACTGCTATGTTAACTCTTCAGTGGTTGCAAGGAGGTGTTGTGAGAGTTCCCCCTCCCCTCCTAAGTCCTCTATAAAACCTTTAGTACATAATTTGTTTTCCAGATGAAGAAACTTATTTATGTCTACTGCCTCTTCTCTTCATTGCAGCTGTACACTGTGGACAGTACCATTTCCCTTTTGGTGCTTCTGTCAGTCCAACACATCCATAGTGGAACCACTCAATAGGACACTATAAAAAGAGAGTTAAAGAGATGGTTTGGGATTTGGTTTTGGTTTTGGGTTTTTTTTTCCACAGTGCCTATCACAAATACAATTCTATGAAAATGAAACACAAGTTAAAAGCATAGATTCTGCTTTTCATACAAATCACAGGACAAACTGACAAGAGATGAAGATCTCAGTCTCTAACATGCATTCAATAAACTAAGGAGAGTGATGAAAATTCTAGGAGTCATTTATGGACTCACTTAACAGAGTAAAATTAACTATGTTTTGCTTTGAAAGACTTAGTTTGACAATACTAAGTGACACAAAAGTAATCTTATCACCCATTTCTGTTTAAATGTAGTGCATCAGTAAATACATGATTACATTCAACTGCTCTTTTAAAACTTTTTTAATTTGACTTTATATAAACTTTGTTATTAGCTAAACATAGCTGAACATTCAGAGAAATAAGTGGCAATTTGAAGTAGTGCATTTTTGAAGCCAGTAAAGGCTGAAGGTTTCTAAAAGAACCTGAACTGTGGGGAGAAATGAGAAGTTTTCTGAAGAGTGGTTCAAAACATACGCACTTTAAAAAAATCTACTCCAAAACCAACTCTAAAAAAAAAGGAGCTTCAGCAAAGTTACATGCACAAGCCTCTCATGAACCCTTTGAGATTTGTTACTTACATCTTGGTTATCACAGCCTACCATTTCACCATAGGACACCTAGTAAGAAAAAAAAAAATCCATTCTTAATAATTGTATTATTAATTAAAAGCAATCAACATTTTCAAAGGGCTAACATTTAAGTTTTTTCCTTTAAGGAGTCTTTCCATTAACAGCAGCAACAACATTTTGATTTTCCTTTTCACAGGTATCACAGATGTCACAGAATATTCTGGAAGGATATTGGAAGGGACCCACAAGAATCATCTCTCTTAAGGATCTTCTTCACTCTTGAGTGAATGGCCTGTGTGGGGCTTTTGTTACCCAGCCCAAACACCATCCTGTTCATAGTGAATCGACTTTCAAAAATCGTTTGTGCAAAAGAAGATGCATCTGCATATTTCAGGTTGGATAAAAAAGGTCAGCACTCAAAATCTGAATGAAGTACATTTTGATGAAAACAACAGTGCTCAGTATGTTATCAGCCTAGTTTTCAAGATTATATTGATACCTGCCATTTCCCTTATATACATGACAATTTCAAGCACTTTATCTGAAACAATCAAATATTTTCAAGAGAATTACAGAAATCTATAAACTCAAAAAAAAAGTCAACTCTCTTAAAAGTGTTTGAAATAAGAACAGGCATTTTAAGTAAGTTCCTCATGTTGTCATTCATTCTCTGGATATCTTATCTAAAATTAGGTTTTTGTTTGGTTGTTTGGGCCTTTTTAAGTCTAGGGGATATTTGGGATTTTGGTGGGCGTTTTTTTTGTTTGGTTCATTTGGTGGGTTTTGCTTTCTATTGGGAAGTAGGCGAAAATAGGCAAATTCCTTTCTAACTTAACATTTTAACTAAATTCACTGTGAACCCTTTCCATTTTTAATTTAATTATTCCTGAAGTCTCCACTAACAGATTTTAAACAGTCCAGGTATGTCACATCACTAGAAAACTGACCACTTTTAGCTTGAGTCAATAATATTCGTAGTACCAGTAAGTAAATAAAAGCAATCGGAATTTCAAGGGTAAAAACACAATGTTTTAAAATCAGCAACGAGAGAAGGAAGTTCAATTACATCAAACCAGCAGTTCTAGTTGTATTTCAGCCTGGAGTCTCTACTTACCTGATTACAAATGCAGTAACGTGGCTCATTTGGATCATAGGTCCAGTCAACCTGGCTATTAGAATCAGACTCTGGTATTACTGCTGTTTGCTGAGACAGTTCTTGTGCTAGTGCAGATGAAGAAGAACATGATGATAGAGAGGAAGAAGAAGAAGATGACGAGGACTGCTGACTTGAGGATTTGTTGTTGTTTCTGAAGGAAAAAAAAAATGGCATATATGATTTAAATTTAGTTCTACCAAGTGAAAGAATCACTTAAACTAGTACTTTGTTAACTCTGAAATACTGCAGTATGTAAATCCCAAAGCATCATTTCCTAACAGATTTCATTCAACTACTGCAAGCACTGGAATGGACCCACTGAAGGCTCTTTGGAAAAGGAAACAAGTCGTACCAGCTTAAAAGTGCAAGATATGCTGTTCTAATCAATGAAATTTAACAGCTCTAAACTGTCAAATGGCTTTAATGAATGCTTTTCTTCACAAAATTTTCCATTAACCGTCTTGGTGTCAAGTCCCCATAAAAATTATATTACAAATGAAACAGGAATTTACATATAAATAATGTCATATGTCATGTACAGCAGGTAACTGTTTTGACGATGACTGATTCTCTGTTAACCTCCACTCAGGCATCACCAATCACTCCATAGGAATGGTACCAGAATAAAAATTTTATGCTTTTGCTTATAGATGAGATCTGACATTAAATCTATCCATAGATGAAAAATCCTTCTAAAACAGTATTATTAACTGAGCTGTGAACACACATAAATTTTTATGAAGAAAAAAACTCAGGTCAGTTTAAAAGGATGGGCATTTTGAGACAAATTATTTCAAGTACAAGTTGTGACTGTAGTCACAGTGTTGTGACACTGTTGGTTAAAATGTTTTAAAACTTCATTTTAATCAGAAACAAAATTCATTCCATTTCCAGTCCTAGATGATCAGCCATCAGAGAGTGTTGCATTTATTTGTGATCTGGCATGAAGCAAATCTGCAGATTATTTCAAAACCATCTACAAACCACTGCATGGTAATTCCCAACATTTGCTGCTAGGTCAAATCTCTCCAGAGCACAGAAAAATGGGGGAAGAACCTTGACTGTATCACAGATGAAAAAGTAAATCAAGACATTTATTTACAAACTTAGAGTGTGTTTGCTTAAATAAAAAGAAGTGGGAGGACTAAAGAACACAGCCCTGAAAACAAAATGGCCAGCAGGCAGTAACTGCCCTCTGCTGATCATCCCTCACAGATACCAAATACAAAGTATTTCTATTACGCCCCGTGATCTTTAAGAGAAAACTTAGCTGCCTTTAAAGCTCTGATTGCAGTCAACAAGTAAGAAAACCTACTTGCTTTTTCTGCCACTTCGTGAATCTGTGGTTGACGAACTTAATGTCTGTGTTAACGTAGATGCCAGAGCTGATGACGAATATCCAGCTGAATCTCTGGACAAAGAAAATTCTCTTCCAAGCTGAAAATCATTGTTTTTAAATGCTTCATAACTGGCTTTTAGACTGGATGTTCGTCTTCCCTCCTTCATCTAAAACAAATACTAATATAGTATCAGATTACACAGTAAAGCTCTTACATAAGACAACTGCTAACTGCTAATTATTTGCACAGGTTCGTTAGTTACCTTGTTAACAAAGTGATGTAGAGTAAGCAGTAAAATGTGTAAGAATATCCCCCAGGAAAAGCCAGAAAACAAGCTGTCCCTTTAGGCAGTTTATATAGGATGAAACTGTGGCATATAAACAAAAGCTGAAAGGAATCATGGGAATTCAGATTTCAAAAAAAATAAAGTCACTAGCCTTTCTTCTTAATCAATAGCGGATGGCAGAGTGACAAGAATATTTTGACATTACCTGTGCCGTGGCTTGCACTGCTTGAGCTGCTGCCATGGTAATTGCACCGGCCCCGGATCCTGAAGATAATGAGCCCAGGTTATATGATGCCAATGGTTGAGAAGAGTTTGTATTGTATGCATTGTTTGAAGAGGATGATGAATTACTGTTTCGACACCCTTGATGAATAGAACACATTTATGAAATTCAAAATGAAACTAAATTCCTTTGCATTTTAAGAAGAGTTATATATGACAACCAGTGAAAGAGCAGGAACTCTGTTTACACATCAGAGCAGTCTAATAATTTGGAAAAAAGGTGTTAAAAGTAATCTGACATAGCCAGTATTTGTTTAAGGTGAAAAAAAAGAAGTTTGTTCCCTCTCTATCCTCATGTGCAAGGTGTCCTTTTAGAAAGACAGCTCTCACTGTCATACTCAGCTATCAAAGAACAGATGCAGCTGCTATATCTGTCAATATTGAAACAATGCTAACTGATCATCAAAAGAGTAAGAATTTGACCGTACACCTATACTGTTTCTGAAGTAAAACTTTAACGATCTTAATTCTAAAAACTACAAATCACAGTTTTAATGCAACACAGATTTCCATGGCCATCTACAGAATGACACCTGCTCGTAGTTATATTTTATTTGCAACTTCGTGTGAAGTTCCTTCAAGAGAGAAGTGAAATAGGTATGAGGGATACTACTTAAAACTCATGAACACTGCTAAATTCCAAAACATAAGGTAGTTAGTTTACTTACTATAACCTCTCATAATCTTTTATTTTCATAAAAGAAATTAAGAAATGCCTAATTTTGAAAATGGGCAGAAAGTCATGGGGGGTTTTTTATTCATAAAACAGGCTTCTTGCCTCTTTTGACATAGACAACACATGAAAAATTTTATTTTATTGTAGCCAAATGCCTCATCAAGCCAACACTTTATAAAAAAAAAGGTGAGGAAATTCTTTTTCCTTACTTTGGAAATTGTTGCATACTTTTTTTTCTCAAAATAATAATGCATTGATCTTTTATATTTCTACTACTGGCTGATTGAAACTGTACTGTTATCTTCTTTGAAGCAGTGTAAATAAAAAGGAACAGCCAACATACAGCTGTTAAACGACTACAAAACCAACCTGCTTCACGGACAACACAGATGAGTAACAATGCCTGAAGTATCTCATGTTTCAAGCAACTGAAAATCCCAGAGGAAAGGGTCTGAGCCTCTGATTGAAGACTGGTTGAACGGCAGATCCCAGAGGGTTGTTATCGATGGCACAGGGTCTACTTGGAGGCCTGTGATTACTGGTGCAATACTGGGCCCAGTACTATATAACTTATTTATCCATCACTTGGATGAAGGGACAGATTCCTCTTTAGGAAGTTCACTGATGACACAAAGCTGGGCAGAGTGGCCAATACCCCAGAATGCTCTGCAGCCCTTCAAAAGGACTTCGACAGGTTGGAGAGATGGGCAGAGAAGAACCTTCTGAAATTCAACAGGGGGAAGTGCAGGGTCCTGAACCTTGGGAGGAATAACCCCCAACAGTAATACAGCCTGAGGGCCAACCTGCTGGAAGGACCTGGTGGTCCTGGCGGACAACAAGCTGTCCATGAGCTAGCAGTGTGCCTGTGTGCCCAAGAACTTGGAAGGTTCTTCGGAAGACCATTGCCAGCAGGTCAAGGGAGTGATACTGCCCCTCTGCTCAGCCCTGGTGAGGCCACACTGGGAGTGCTGTGCCCAGTTCTGGGATCCTCGATACAAGAGACAAGTTGCTCCCGGAGCAGGTCCAGCAGAAGGCTACAAAGATGATCAAGGGACTGGAGAATCTCTCTAATGAGGAAAGGCTGAGAGAATTGGGCCTGTTCAGCCTCAAGAAGAGACAACTGAGAGGGGATCTCATCAATGTATAAGTATCTGAAGGAAGAGTGTCAAGAGGATGGAGCCAGGCTCTTCTGGGTGGTGTCAAGCAACAGAACAAGAGGCAAGAGGCAGAAACTGATGCCCAGGAAGTTCCACTTGAGTATAAGGATGCACTTGTTTACTGTGCGGGTGACTGAGCACTGGAACAGATTGCCCAGAGAGGTTGTGGAGTTTCCTCACTGGAGATATCTCTGAACTGTCTGGACACAATCCTGTGCAAAATGTGATCTGGCATGACACTGTTTGGAGCAGGTAGATTGAATCAGATGACCCACTAGGGTCCCTTCCAACCTTACCCATTCTGTGATTTCAAAAGACTAACTCTAAAGTTTCTCTTCTTTTAATTAAAAAACAATGAAAAGAAAGACAATTAGGATTACCTGGTGTATTTTCCTTAGAAGCATCTGAAGTCAGGGTAGATAGAAGAGCTTCAGATTTAAACTTCTTTTCAGGAACGTGATCTGTTGTACTGTGGTGAGAAGATGGATTGTGTTTCCTTTCTATATGAAACAAATGGAGGGAACTTAAATGTAAAACCTATTCAGCTTGAAAGTCAAACTAAAAAACTAGCACTTTCAACTGATTTTCACTAGCAAAACCTTACTATTTCATTCTTGCACTTCTTCTTAACAGACATTATTATCATTTATTATGCCTTTTTTTCCCTTTAGAAGGAAAAAAAAATTCAGAACATTTTTTTCCCTAATGCTACTCAAAAAAAAAAAAAGGAAACATAAAAAGTGGCCATTTTTTTAAAGTCTCAAATACTTACTCTCTACTGGAGTGTGAGAATGGGCATGATGGTTATTCACAGGCTGTGATGGTGTATCCAGCTCCAGAGACCCTAAGAGGGGGTAAAAAGATTAGGAAAATTTCAGACTTGTCATTGCCATGCTTTTGACTTTTAAATACTAAGTGAATCTTTATAATATTAATCAAATCACTATGCAGTTATATTTATTTTAATCACAACAATTTTTGCTAGAGTTAAAACCCTTCCTACAGTACAACCAGGAGGCAGCAAGATTAGTTTTAAAATGAAAATTGGTGAGTGCTAGTGTTTAAAATCAAGACGTTAAAATCAAGGTCAATAAGGAGAACAAACAACACTGCCCTCAACATGCCACTTATTCAAATGAGTTGCACACAAGCTGATGATGAGTGGAGGATGGCTGCACCAAAACTTGACAATCTACACCAATATGAACTGAAAACTGTAACAGGTCAACTATGTAAACAAGACATTTTGTCCCACTGAGTCCATCTTGTCAAAATGGAAGCAACAGCAATGTATTTCCAGATGATTTAACATTCAACAGGAAGGGCTTCACTACCATTATCCAAATTTTCTTAACATTTAAAATACAAAGAGCAATTAATATAAATTAAAAAAAAACACCTTCACAGTCGGCGAGGCACAAAAGCAAGTCTACATCTAGCAATAACATTTCTTGTAAGATGAGGCTAAATAATTGCAGCATAGGAGAGACTTTTAACTATAAATTTCCATTAGCACAATATACAACACTTTGTGCTACTCACTCTGGCAAAAAAAAATTTGAAGTAGCTGCAATATCTAGTAACTCACATTTACATAGGAGACCATTCAAGAAAGCAAGTGACATTCATTTTTCAAAATCTGTAGCTTCAACATTTCTTTACATTTTTCAGTGCTTTCAGAAAGCACTGAAATAACATGAGTATATGAGTAATACATAAGCGTATTACAAAAGTTTAAATAAAATTAGTCTAGAAGAAGTTCAAAGCATAAGAAGTGATTTTGGCTGAGCAAACTTCAATCACATCATGAACTTGCCCAAAGGCTGCCCTCTGGCGGGACCTCAACTATATGCATTTACTCTGAAAGTGAAAAATATTTAGAGGCTTCTACTTTTAGCTTTATTTAAACAAACAAACAAACCCCAAACCCAAACAAACCTTAAAGATGCCACATGCAGTTTGGTACTTTTCTATTCTGAGTTCTTGAAATCCTACCTAGCAACCTCTCCAAACACATAACTCAACAGAAGATAAACAGCTGGGATTTCAACTAAAATAAGCTAATAATTTTCTGTAGTTGCCAGTTCATTAAAAGCATTTAATTTACAGTTTCTCTTTGTTCCTGTTATTTATAATAGCAATTACAAATAAAATATTCCAAAACTCCCAATTTTTATGACAAAGCCACAAAAAGTTCCAAGAAAGAATATTCATTGCCAATATCCTCAAGTGATTTAAATTACTTTTCACTATCTTTGGCTATGAGGACAACCACTGCCTCCATAATCACAGTAATTAAATCAACTCAGAAATTTATCATAATCACATTCGAATTGATGTCTAAATGCTGATGTATACAGAAAGACCAGATTCTTCTACACCAAGTTGGTCAAAAAAGCTGTCACATTACATTTTTGTTCACATTTTTAACACCAGCATTGCTCTATTTGTTCAACATGCAGGTTTCTCACATAAAATGCTTTTCCCTCACTACACCATTACAAAACAACCCATTCTTGCCCCTTCAAAGAAATAAAACCGCCAAGTATCTAACTTTATTTGACATTCCACACCTAGAACTAATATAAACTAAAGACTAATAAACTAAACTAAAGACCCTCCTCAATGTGGTGGCAATAAATTCAAGGAAGAAACACTACACTTGCATTTGGGTAGGTGACAGGATTAGACTGAAGTACTTGTTTGAATACCTCCAGTCCTTAAAAACAGGTTTAATGAATTCTGTATCTGTCAGATACAGTCACCAATTCACAAGTGTAACAGTTGTGTGAAAAAAATTATTCTAATTACTCAGTTGTATTTTGACTTCACTGGTAAAAATTGATGTTGAAACTAAAATTTGAGAATCGCTGATGAAAAGTGGGTTAAAACACCGTTTTAAAACAAGGGGGAATACTGCCAGCCACTAACAAAGTGTATGATATTTTAATTTTGCAAATTGACAGAAATTGTGTCAAGTTCTTAAAGAAAATCATGCATACTTACGTCTCTCTAATATTTCTGTGATTCCAGCATTATCTGCTTCAAGTTCCATTTTAAATTTAGCGAGTTCCTGGTCCAATTTTCTCAAATGACGGTCAACCTGTTTTTTAGACAAAGCAACAATAAACAGCATCCAGTTCTGGAACATGAACATCTATATCCTTAATCTCAGGCTTGCTAAGTATTTCCCTTCCAGCAATTTTATGCCATGTAGCACTAAGCATGTACAGTAACACACAGAAGCACATCTTCTCGGTCACCTCCATTTCCCTCACTCAGCAGAGACACTGGTGTTACCACCAAAATAGTGTAGGCAGTGCTCCAACACCCTGTGATTAAGTGTCCCTTTTGAGAAAAAAAGATGAAGAGGACTTGGAGGTGCTGTGGATATGCGAATACAAAGAAGAAGAAAAAGAACAGTACGTGACATGGACTTCAGAAGAGGTTGGGCTGCTATGCAGAAATTGAGTCTTAAGTGAACTGTAGAGATGCCTGTGCATTTGAGTAAACCATGATGTGCTCTTGGGTACTAAAATTAACAAAAAAACCCCTGAACATACTATCATGAAAAGAAACACCATGTTCCAAATGCTTTCTACGTCTGCAGTCATCCAGCAAAATACATTTGTCTCTATTAAAAACTGAACAGGTTTTTCCAGTTACCAGCTAACCAAAAGAGAGGGTGTAAGTTCCAACTTCTGGAACAAATTTTTGGTTAGCTGCTGTGAAACTAAAGCAGTTGTTTTATATGTACTACATCTGAGTGCAGTCTTACTTGCAGGGTCTGAGAAAATGTAAAGGAAATATACCTAAACTTCAAAACCCACATGCCACCATTCTCTGGGCCTGGCCATCCAGCCAGTTTTTTACCCAGCCAACAATGTAGCTGTCCAAGCCATGAGCAGCCAGTTTCTCCAGAAGAATGTTGTAGGAAACAGTGTTAAAGGATTTATTAAAGTCCAGGTAGCCAACATTCACAGCCTTTCCCTCATCTGCTAAGCAAGTCACTTTGTCAAAGGAGGAGATCAGGTCATTCAAGCAGGACCTCCCTTTCCTAAACCCATACTGTCTGGACCTGATCCCTCTGGCTGTCCAGCTCGTGCTGCGGGATGGCTCTCAAGATNGCCAGTTTTTTACCCAGCCAACAATGTAGCTGTCCAAGCCATGAGCAGCCAGTTTCTCCAGAAGAATGTTGTAGGAAACAGTGTTAAAGGATTTATTAAAGTCCAGGTAGCCAACATTCACAGCCTTTCCCTCATCTGCTAAGCAAGTCACTTTGTCAAAGGAGGAGATCAGGTCATTCAAGCAGGACCTCCCTTTCCTAAACCCATACTGTCTGGACCTGATCCCTCTGGCTGTCCAGCTCGTGCTGCGGGATGGCTCTCAAGATGATCTGCTCCGTGACCTTCCCCAACACTGAAGACAGGCTGAAAGGCCTGTACTTTCCCAGATCCTTTTTCCGACCCTTCTTGTAGATGTGAATTACACTTCCTAATTTCCAGTCATGTGGGACCTCTGGCAAATGACTGGAGGTGGCTCAGTGAGCTCTTCCACCAGTTCCCTGAGTGCCCTTGGGTGGATCCCATCAGGGCTATAGACTTTTGTGTGTCTAAGTGGCATAGCAGGTCACTGACCATTTCCCTTGGATTATGGGGATGTCATTCTGCTCCCAAGGTCAGGAGGCTGGTTACCCTGACAACACCTGGTCTTGTTATTAAAGACTGAGACAAAGAAGGCATTAAGTACCTTGAATCCAGTAAAGGGTGGAGATTTTCCTCAGCCCTCCTTTTGTTGCTGATATATTTATAAAATATTTTTTATTGTCTTTTGTAGCAGTAACCAGTTTTAAGTTCTACTTGGGCTTTGGCCCTTCTAATTTGCTCCCTGCATATACTCACAACATCCTTGTAGCCCTTCCAAAGCTGCCTGCCCCATCTTCCAAAGATGATACACTCTTTTTCTTCCTCCCTGAGTTAAAGTTATTGCTCTCTATTTAGCCCAGGAAGCCTTCTTTCCTGCTGGCTTCTTTTGGGGCATGTGGGGACAAGCCTGCTCCCATATATTTAAGATCTCCTTACTGAACACTATCCAGAGTTCCTGGACTCCTTTGCCCTAAAGACTGCAGCCCGAAGGACTCTTTCAACCAGTTTCCTATACAGGCCAAAGCTATGCATTAAAACCTTACAATTTCTAATCTTATTTCTTTGTTTTGTATTTAAGTGACACTTACTACAAAAATAAAAAAATTCTTAGAAGTCAATAAAATATTAAATGTTTCTTTCACCAGCAAAGTATCTGTGTGTAGATGACAAAGAAGTACAGGTACCACAGTTGTAATGCTTATCAAAATACTTAGAACTCCTTAGGACATAAATTTAGGTAATTCACAAGTCTTGTGTCCACTTACCAGATCATATATTTGATTAGCCAGTTGCACTTTTTCATCTGCATCTTCCAAAGCCTTATAATAATCCTGTTAAAGAGAATTTTTTTAAATTATGAACGTAACTAAATTAATTTCCACTATTAATTTTAAGCTATTGTTATCCAACACAAAATATAAGCTAAAAGGAGAAATTCAAGTCAGTTTTGAGAAAGCCTGTGAAACTTTACTGTAAACAACAATCAGCTAAATTTAAATGAGAGATATAATATATATCAATTTATTATCTGTGCCTTAGAAAAAGCAAACTACAAGATGGAGACACTTCCTCCTATGGTGATATTTATATTTCTGCAAGAAATGTTACCAGAAAAAAACCAATCTTGGATTTATTTTATACTACACAGCATAAGGTTATGGACTCAAAATGAGATTATGTCTTTTACTTCCTACAGATCTTTAGGACCATTGCAGATCCTACTGCTCTTCAAAAAGATGCTGAACAGTACTGTGCAGCGAGGCCCTTCTAAGGGGCCCTTCTATAGTTTAAATTATTTTAAAATAAATTTCTGTAACTCGTAAGTGTAACTTGACTAAAGCAATCCAATTTACAAATCTGCTCTAACCAATGAAAATTCACAGACAAAACATTTTTTTAACAAATATGTTTTCACATGTTTTTACTTTAGATTTTAACAGATTTTACAGCCTTTTAATTCTCAATGAATTTTTCCAATGAATAGTATCTTGCTTAGGCGAAAACTACTTGAAATTTTGGTTCAACTAAAGGCAAAAGCAAACTTTCATTTACTCTAGTGAAGTCATAGCTTTGACTTTTTCTTTTTTAAAATACAGAAATCTATTTGCATTAATTAAAGAAGTTAAAAAACAAATCAGAGGCTGAAGTAGCCAGTGTAAGAAACTACAGAAGATTTTCTCCCAACAAAATGAGGGAGTACACTGCAAAAAATACCACCACCAATGCCCAAGTACTGAAAGATAGAACACATCCATCTTCTTACTCCTCCCTCCCTCAAGCTATATATACCATACATATGACATGTAAAAGGACAGAGGCAAAATCACAGGAAATGCTAAATCTAGCTTGAAAATTATCCTCTAAAAGAAAGCCAATTAACTTACAAAACTTTATGTCACAAAAAAATCTGAGCTGAAAATTTAGTACCTGGTTTCCTCGCTGTTTCAGGATCATATATTTTAAAATGCTAGCAAATACTGGGTAAAACTTGAGAGAAATGCTTGATCAAAGAAACTGCTCAGTCACTTTGCTCCTCCGAGGTACTTCTATCCATCTCTATGAAAGCCCAAGGGAAGGCATAGTTCTGAACACTTAAGTCTTCATCAATCACAAGCTATTTTTTCCTAAGGTTATCCTAATTTGCAAAAGAAAAATGTGACCCACTCCTGTAATGTCCTTACTTTTTTGATTGATGTCATTTGTTCTTCTCTCCATTCAGGTTTGTTTTTCTTTGCGTTCATAAAAAATTCATTTACCCTCTGTTCAAGCTGATCCATTGCATCTGTAGCATAGGAAAAGATTAAGGCAAATATTATCTTCTCATGTACATAAACATTAGGAAATAATGGGAGGTTTTTTTTCTCAAACAAAGTTGACAGGACTGAGGTGCAAACTATTAGAGAGGAAAAAAAAGAAAAAAACCAAAACAACCAAGCGACAGTGGACAGCGGAGGGAAATATTTACCTTTATTTCCAAGAAGCAGAATTGCATTCTGGTAGGATTCTCATCAAGGTTCTTGTGCTCTCCAGCATGGGACAGGCAGGACTCCAAGTTCTAAAGGTTTTTTGTCCCTAAGAGCAGTGGTAGTGACTTAAAGCACGACCCAAACTCCTCACCCAGGGCTCTAGATTGCTGACTTTGGAACATTCTAGCCAGTTACAAACTGAGCAGGAAACAAAATATTCTCCTAAGAGAAACAGTCAAATACAAAACCAAATAATTGAAAAAAATTAGTGCCTCAAAAAGGTAGAGCAACTGAAGAGCAACGTCACTGCCTTTAAATCAAGGCTCTCTCTCTTCCATGCTAGGAAAGGTCAGGGCAAAGCACTCACAAGTTATTCCCCCACCCCCACAGGGGTAAATCACTGCTGAAATACTATTTGGACAGTATTCTCACTTACATGAAGTTTAGAAATATCCTAAGGATAAAAAATAAAACCATCAATTTTCTAACATTAACTATCTCTAGAAAGGAAAATGTCAACTACAAGTTATTTTTTTCATTGTTTATCAAGACAGTAACAGGGATTCCCTTCCCTTTCCCTTCACCATTCTCCCACTGAGTTTTGCTACTTCAACAGCTGTGCACACAACAGCTTGCATATTTCCAAAAATATACAGCTGCCTCGGTCAAACCTGCTTTGACAGCCTTGCTAGTGTCAGGGTAGATGACAATACTTTTTTTTTTTTTTCCACAGCACTCTCAGCAATACTGCCCAGATACCAGTTTCAACTACCTAGACTTCAGGCTCTGGGCATAAAACAGCTAAAAAACTTCTAAGAAACCACCATCAAAACTGAATTACATGATGGGCATCATCTCTTGCCAAAAAAAAAAAAAAAGTAAGTGAATTATCTAGTTCAAGAAGCTCATGAATCCCCAAGTATGACTAACCCTTAAAATCCAACAGAGGCCAAAGATCTTTTCACTTTCTGAAAATTCATAGCTAAAACTATGTATGTAAATAACCAAAAATCATTCATACTAAATGATCAAAAACATTCATCAATTTTCCCTATACTGGGAACATCCAGCAGCAAACCCAACACGAACCTAACAACTCACACCATTAATTCCAAGCCGTAACAGTTGCGACACATGCTCACATCAATTTCGTTTAGACCCAGACAAACAAAGCAGTCACAGTTTTGGTGTAAAACAGGCTAAAGATAGGAGAATCTGTACAATGAGCATTTTCCACTCACATTGTGTTATCCAGGGAGAAAGTCAGGAAGCCTGAAAGGCAACCAAGCACACACTTTATGTGGAAGCTTCTAAAATCTTAGCTCTTTGACACAATGACAACAATTTGGTCCATAAAGCCAACAAACTAAATGTTCTATCTCCTATCTCAGAGCCCTAACACCTTAGGTGACAGTTATTCTAAGAGCTCCATAGACAAGAAAGGACAAAAAAATCTTTCCTCTTCACTTTTTATTAAGGACACATTATCAGTCTGTGTGAAACTGCGTAAGGGAAAACTTCCACAGAAACCTGGTCTCTCCTAAAAGGGTAGAAAAGGCAAAGGGAAGTGAAAGTCAGATCTATCAAATTATATGAAAAGTTCTCTCTGGTACACTCAAGTTCATCCACCTTTTCTTCCTCCCAACCTTTTTAATCCAACTGTGATACTATATTCTGAGATACTAATTTCTTATAACAGATTTCTCAAGGGAGTTACCAGAAAATCTATTAGAAGAGAGGCTTTTTACCAGAGCTTTACGTTTTACCATAAAGACCTGATAATCCATGACTAGAACTTAAACAGAGAAACGTATTTTATGCTTCATGTAGAGCTCGGTTAAAGCTCAACAGTCAAGTCACAACTCTGATGATCTTTGCTTTTCCCACAGCGGTCTTATCAGAATACAGAAGGTACATCTGGTGTATTATTTCTTGCAACAACAAGCAGCAGCACCTGCCCCATTAGGAGTCCAAGTGGTCTAAACAGGACAGAACATAAAGTCAACACTGACTCTAAAACAGAGCAGCGCAGGTATCTCTGAATTACAACTCATGTAGATTTCTGGGACAGCATCACTCACCAAACTACTGTTTTCAAGTACTTTGAAGACATCGAATCTTCACAGCAAGTCAGTGTATCACAGCACGAGAACAACCACCAGGTTGGCATGTAATGTTTATTGGGCAGTTTGGCAACTGATATTAAAGAGATGCTAGCCCAGAAATTTTGTAAATGTCTTTGGAGTCTCTGTCACTTACTATGCAAAAATAACAGAATTACCAAGGTCTGAGAGAATTTTTCTCTGTGCCCAAGGCTGGTCCTAGTATACAATATTCAGTGTCATTAGCTATTTCCAGTAATACAATATGGAGTGTTATTTGTAATTTCCAGATAAAGAAGAGGAAATGACACTCCTGCAACCTTGGCAATGCTAGCTGGCTCAATTCTGAAACACACTTAAAAAAATCCCCTACTAGTTTCTTTGCCTCCCTATGGAACAAAAGTAAAATTTGTGAACTTATTCCAAACTACCTAAATCAGTGAGCTGCTCACCCCCTCTCCAGGTGCTCCCTGGTGATAGTGACTTCAGGGGTGTTACCTCCCATAAGCAGCCATGACTCTGTTCTCACAACTTAAAGCACTGAACCCAAGACATCACTTGGGTCATAGTACACAAAAAAAATCCTATAGCCACTTCTGTGTGTGTCAATAGGGTCTGTTAAACAGACCTGCTGGGTCTACCAGAGTAAAGATCCAAGGAAAAGCCCAAGACTACACTTCAAAGTATTATAGGTTAAAGTATAGTTTTCAAGTACTCTTCCCGCTTAGTGCTGCATTCTGTATTCCTATACAGCATTCCCTTGTTATTTCAACCTTTGCTCTTTCTCTCATTCCTCTTTACAATAGCTCAACGTATTGATGATTTCTCTCATCTCTTGTGCAATAACAGTGTCATTAAAGAAGACCTTTGGATCACAGTTACAGATAACCATATTAACTGTGTGTTAAATGACCACAACAGCTAACTAGATATTAAAGGACATGTAAGCCCCAGATGAGAGTGCATTAAAAAGGATAAAAAAAGTGCATCCTGAAAACAGCATAAGGCACTGTATTACATCAGGATATAAGCAGAGAGATACAAAGTGATCTAAAACCTAAAGTTTATTTGTACAAAACCCAAAGTATAAATAATATACTTTGTGTATGTATATATGTTTCTATACACTATATTCTATAATATATATTTATCCTAAACATGTGATTATATTAAATATATATTCATCTAAAATATAACTTGTAAAAAACCTGAAGTATACTTATAAAGTACATTTGGTTATGTGTCAGCTAGGGCACCAGAGGCAGAACAAACAGCACACCTTTACATGTGCTATTTTGAGGAAGCTGGCTGGAAAGTTTCAGGGACAGCACGCTGCTGCCTGCTGAAGGAGCGGGACACAACTCACGTTCCAAACCACCATCACTGCTCTTAGGGATCAAAAATCTAAAGAGTTTGGGACGTGCCACCGAAAATGCCTTAGCGAGCAGCAAAAGCCCAGAAACTCCGCTCCAGTAAGGGCCTCCTTGTGCCAAGGCCCGGCGGCGGGCGGGGGTCGGGGCGGGCCCGGGTCTGTCGCGACAGCGCC
>VXAY01003299.1:913669-939622 GCA_013399855.1 Oxyruncus cristatus | reverse complement strand
ATGGGGGAGGGGGGGGCGCCGCCTCCTCGCCGCGGCTCCCCCCGGCTCCCCCGCACCTGCCGCGCCCGGCGCCCCCGCCGCTCACACACTCACTCTCCAGATAGTCCTCCAGGTACAGCATGGCGGCGGCCGGGCCCGCGCCCAGGGGCTGATCGAGAGCGGGGGCTCGTCCCTTCCAATATGGCGCCGCCGCCAACAACACCCGCGCCTCGACTCAGCGAAAACAACATTGGCGGCGGACGGCGCTCGCCGCGGCCGCGCCGCGATTGGTTGGCCGCGGCGGTGACGCACGGCGTGACCAGCGCGCCGGCGCGCGGCCTCACGGGAAGTGTAGTCTGTTTGCGGGGAGGCTGCGCACAGTGCCATGGCGTGTCGTCCTGGCCGGTCCGCCGGCCTGGAGGCATTTCCGCGGTCCCTGCGGGCATTCCGACCCTGTGCAGGGCCTGTGGGATTCTTCACCGGGAGCAGCTATCGGCCCCGTTTGGCCGCCGGCCCTCCGGAGCGTTTCCGGAGCGAGCGCAGCGCTGCAAGTCAGGAGAATGGAAAACTTGGAGCTTCTTGACCAGACTTGGGGCTTTTGTTTGTTTATAAGATGTTGTTTTAAGTGCTGGCACCCTGCAGTAAAAAGCATAAAAGTGCATAAAAAGCGTAAGGAATGTCAAAACTAATGAAATTGCTCCAATCTGTGTCTTCTCGCGAGTAGCCTAAGGTAAAAGAGCTGCCCAGTTCAGCACAGGTCACAGGTAGTGACCACCTTGCGAGAGTGGAAACCTGACCTGGGCTTTACCGTTGCTGTTCAGAGTGCAAAAAAACAATTAGCTGGTGGCATTTATTGCAATCCAGTTAAAACACTTCCTGCAGTAATTTAAGTGTTTGGAGCTGAGGTTTTTGATGCTGTTTCAATCTGCCAAATAGTTTATTTCATCACTCTTATTGCTGATATTTATTGCTCTAGTCATGGACTGATATATTTATACAGATTGGGTCTTTGAGTGAGGAAAGAAGTTTTTGGGGCCTGCATGATGTCAGGTGTAGGTAAAGGAGTATAAGAACTGTTGTAGCAGATCAGGCTTGTTTTCCACCACACTTTTTGTCTTCTCTGCATGTTTTCATCTGCACCGTACACATCCAAGCAAGGAGAGAGAAAGTGGATGCTTCAGCCATGTCTGAGTAAAAAAACTTTCATGGGATGTTTTTGAAGGTCAAGACCAAGGGAAAATGACATTCTTTTCTCACGTGTTGAGCTCATACATTGTGAGTAGTTAGATAAAGATGACTGAATTTTGGAAATCGAAGCATAAATTTTGTGTGTAGTCTGTATGTAGACTGATGGTAGCAATGTGTTGCATACATAGGGTATAGCTAAACATTTTTTTTTAAATTCCTCTGTCATTAAAGATGGAAGGGAAAAAGGTATAATAATAACTTCTCAACTTTGTGAAGAAAGTGCTGTGCCAAAGTGGTCACTTTCCCTGCTCATTAGCCATGTAGTCTGTACTGCCAAACCAGAAATATAAACCAGTTCCATATATACAAATGAACAGACTTTATATAGTCATTAAGCTCAATTGAAATAATCTGTATATGATTGCTTATACAGATCACTTTGGTGTACTAATTCCGACACAATGGTGTAGGAATGACAGTATTTTTGAAGTTTTGTGTGAGAAATTGCTTGGCCCCATTATGGTATGTAGAAGACAATACTGACCATTCCTGAGAAGATAAATGCTTGCACTTCTATTGAAGTGAAAGGCTTTGATGCAGCAAGAGAGCTTAGCCCATGCAAAAGCACATCAAAGTAGTGACATCCTATATTCATTAGGAGAAAAGCTAGGTGAATTTAGGGGAGATCTGAATTGATGGGGTCACTTTCTTTTATGCTCAGTCATGGCTTTAATGCTTTCTAAAGAAAAATGTCAGACATGTTTAGGAGTAGATTTCATGGAGCAGAAGTTCAAGAGAACCACATCGTACCCAAAGATACCACTGTTAGAATCACAGTCCTTAGCATTTGCTTCAGGATCAAAATCCCAAGCCAACACAGACATTGGGACCTTGTGATTATACTATGCTCCAGTTTGCAAGCCTGTGTTTGCCCCATTCTCATCTTTGCAAGCTTGGGAATAGCCAGCAAAATTCTCATTGGGGGCCACTGTGCACAGGTGGTTTCTGCGGGTTGTGTCCAGACCAAGCAATCCAAGAAACACATCTCTTTGGGCTGTGTCTCAATCATTCCCATTAGCAATGGCATGTGCCCTATCTATATTGGTGAAAAGGCAAAATGAAACTCGGGTATGCCAACAAAGTACTAGTGGGGCTTGCTGCTGTCTTCAATGTATGTTTTATGGTTTACTAAACGTGAGGGGCTTTTATAAAAATACAGACCTGCTTCAGAAACTGTTCATTGTAGTGCTGTACAGCAGGGGTTGGGAGGGGATTATGGAGTAGAATAGAAATGAAAATACAATTCAACTTCTTTTAAATAGATACTGAACAAAAACAGGAACTTATTTATTTACCTGTAGACCTTTTCAGTATTTTTTTTGACAACCGGAGAAACTTATATTTTTCATTTCTGCTAATGTTAACTTGTATAGTGAAATGAGTAGCCACCCCAACTTCAGTGGAATTGCTTGTGTAAATGGTGCTTATCCTGACATACCAATGGCAGTGAGTTTAAACTGACATTTAAGAAGTGATAAGCCACTCAGGCCATAAAAAAGAAACTGTTTTTTACAATGGGAAACTTCCTGTTGTGTATAAATGCAAAGAATTAACTCCATTGATTAACTCAGCTTTTAGAACAGTCTCACTAGAACAGCTCCTGATAAGGAAACGTGTATTAATGACTGTTTATTGGAATGCAAATACAGTGAAAGGGAACTAAATGCCAACTGTGAACTCAAGGTAAAAAGAAATTCAATTTGTGAATTGCAGTCAACATTGCTCAAAAAACTTCTGTGCATCAACAGAGCTGCTTAGCACAGGAAAAGAAGGGAGGCCACAGGAGCTGCTGTTTTCTCCTGTTTATATAATGTTATTAATGTTGATGGCATTTCTCCAGCAAATGTTTCACATAAATCATGTTTCATCGCTGTGGCAGAGTGATGGCATAAAGGAATATTACAGTTGCCCTGTGATCTATCTAAAGGTAATTGCTTGCATAGGTTTCATTAGTTTTCAACTGACAGGAAAAAAACTGATTAAAAACATGTATTTATGTTGTGATATACACTTCTCAGATGGGGTTAAGACTTTCAGATTTTCTCCCTTGCTTCTGCTCTTACCCATTACAGATCTCTATAATGTCCTTTTTCATTATTCTAATTTCTTCAATCTCTTTCCATGTGTGGGGTTGTTTGACATGTCTAACTCCATCATTTCCATCTTTGCATTTCACCTGCTATCTATCTCTTGGTCCCTTCCTTTCCTTGTTCCTTCCTAATCTGTTCTGTCTTCTAAGCTGGATGATTGTTGGGGCTTTCTGTACCCATTTAGGACCATCGTAGTTACATATTTATTTCAGTACTCTGATTTTTAACTCTTGTCTAATACAGTGTTACTCGACCTACAGTCCTTATATTTTGTTTCTTTGTTTTCAAGGAGGACATGTTTGAAGTGCTCAGATTTGAAAAAAAATCAGAAAAGACCTACCTAGCCCATTACTAGATTGATATTCCAGGTCTCAGCTACTGCTGGTAGTTTCCTGTGCCTTAGTTTCTCATGAGGGAGCCTCACTGTCCATGGTACACATAGACTGTGGATGTACACATCTGTTTCTGAGGGCTAAACTGCTCTCACAGAAGAACTTCAAGACACAGTGACAGCAAAGCAGCATGCACCAGGGGTGCAGCAGAGCCTACATACAAGTGCAAGCCTGGGTAGCTCCTAAACTGCTAGAAATGAGCAGTGTGCTTTTCTTTGGCACCTGCTTCTGCTGCACTACAGCAGTCCTGTCTGGCGGGCCAGAATCCATTCACCACGGTGCACTGCTGTGAGCATGTGTTGTGGATCGCAGCATTCCTAGCAGTTTGTCTGCCAGTGTCAGGCTTGCTAGTCTCACATGCTTTTAACAATTTTATTGTAATACCTCGTCACTTCCTGTTTATTGCCAGCTATTTTTCTGATGTTTTGGCTGTTTTTCCATTCTTTTCAGTCCTCCCAGTTTTGCAGTCCAGCTGTCTCTCCCAGCTGTCGTGGACCCGACCATATTCCAAATTCTATCCCTTCTGCTGCTGCAGGGGCATCACCCACAGCCTCACTCTCCCTCTGCAGGAAATAACAATCATTCCTGCTGTACTACACACCATGGCTGTTGGAGGACTTCAGTTAAATCACTGAATTGTCCTGGGACTGAGTATTTTATGTAAGGGGTTACGGCATGATCGTATTTTTTCTGGGCAATCAACTTTATGTAATGTGAAACTCCATCCAAAGCTGGATCCTAGGAAAAAGCTGGGTCAAGGTATCAAGTACATAATGTTACCCTTGTCTAGCGCAGCACTATGCAGAAACTTCACACTTCCATTATATGATCCTCAAATGGGAAAATTTGGCCCAGAAATAGTGTGTCTGGTTGATAATCTATCTGAGAAATCACCTTCCTTTTCTGCTTATTACAAACTCTTTCAGATTCTGAGATTCACATTCCTATTTCTGGAAGCAAATCCATGACCCCAGATAATTAATTTGCTTTAACCATCAACAGGAAAATGGAACTGCCATTTATCTTTCAGCTTGACTTTGTGTACAGACTCAGGCAATAATATCTCCATCTTTTAGTTAATTTTATCTGCTACAGAGTCATTTGTATTTGCTAGCAGATTTCAGTTATTTCCTGAAAGTCTGCAGGATATGAGCAATTGCTGTTTATATATTAATCACTGAAATGTTTTATCCTGACTTTCTAAGGAAATAAAACTTATATGAACAATCCATATGTTTCTGTGCACATTTCTTTATCTGTCCTTTCACTTTGCCCTGTCTCTATTGAATTAATTGACTAATTTTGACCTAACTGAAAATAAACCTCACGTTCTTTTAGAGAGGAATTGTGTACTCATCAGATGCTGTGCTACCCCTAATAGTTTTGGGTTGATTTCTCCCTTTCACTGAGAAGGTTGCAATATGAACCTTCCACCTGTTAGACTCAAGAAAATCCACACTCAAAAGCAATGAATGCCCCAACCATGGAAAAAGCTTCAGTTGGTGAATATAACTAATGTACAAGCAACCAATGTAAACAGTTGTGCTGCTCAAAGAATGTCCAAACAGTTTTGTTTCCTTGATTTTCTTAAAGTCTTGAATTCTGGGTCATGTGGCATGCATGGCAATAAAGTTTAAAAGTAATTTTTTTAGTAATAATTTAAACACTTCTATTAAGAGTTTAAGTTTCAAATGCCTTTATCTGTGTATCTGTAATAAAATACATTTTTTATCTTTTTCTCTCAGATTTATACATATACTTTTTTCCATGAGGTCAGCACATTCTTATGCCTGGAATCGATCCATGTCTGCTAGCTTTCCACCAAGAAATGCTATGCTGCGCCATGAATGGCACAGAAGAATGTGGGATATAACACCATTTATCCACTATGCTGCTCAGAAGATGTGTCCTCTGAGTTTTGAGGTCTACAGATGGAGCAAGTAAAAAAATAAAAGAGTTGAACACTAGGAGATGTCAATGCAGTTGTATTATCCTCCACTCAAATTCATGTTCTTGTAGCCTTCTTTGTCCCTGGAGCAAAGTCACAAAAGTTGAAAGCAGCAGCAGGGGAAGGGAATACTCAGAAATTTGCCAAAATAGTGACATTATGATTGACTGAAGGAGCACAGCTGCCACAGCAGAGGATGCAGACTTTGAGGGCAGGCATGAATCTTCACTGCCTCTGGGCGTACACTGTCAGGTCCATGAGGATAACCCAGAAATCACCTTATTCATGATCACTAGGCAAGAGCTGTGCAGAGATTAGGGCACACAAGAAACTGGAGTTTGGACTCAGAGGAGTTGCAGGACAGGACAATCTCAGAGTCACAGACTATGCTGAATTGGAAGGGACCCAGGAGAATCATCAAGTCCAACTCCTGGCCCTGCACAGGACCATCCCCAGGAGTCACACTATGTGCCTGAGGGTATTGTCCAAATACTTCTTGAACTCTGTCAGCCTTGGTGCTGTGACCACTTCCCTGGGGAGCTTGTTCCAGTGCCCAGCCATCCTCTGGGTGAAGAACCTCTTTCTAATATCCAACCTAAACCTCCCCAACACAACTTAAGGCCATTCCCTTGGATCCTGTCACTGGTCACCACAGAGAAGAGATCAGTGCCTGCCCCTCCTCTTCCCCTCATGAGGAAGTTGTAACTGCAATGAGGTTCTCCCTCAGTCTCCTCCAGGCTGAACAGACCAAGTGACCTCAGCCACTCCTCGAATGGCTTTATACTGTAACTTGTTACCAAAGCAGAGATGATGTACTGCAATTTAGCTTAAGATAAAAGTCTACCTCTTTGCTTTGATAATGTTAGGCAAAACCTGGGGGAAAAAAAAGGAAGAACAACTGACTTCCTTGAAATTTTATTACCAAATGTATTCAAGGTGGTAATAACATTGTAGCCGTGATGCTCTCAAGGTACAGTCAAGCGCTGTTTCTGGGGAAGCTAATTTACATGTTAATTATTTTATTAGAGATGTATACAACTGATGGAAATAAAGACAATTTGGAGAGCACAGAAGCTCTTCTCCAACTGTCTGGTTTTTTGTGCGTTTTTTTAAAAAACTTTTACAAATATTTCATGTGACCTAAATGTACCTATTTTATATATCTTTGGTCAATTTTGCATCACAATTAAAAGTACAGCTTATTTTACAGACAAACTAATATTATTCTCTACTGACTTGCATCAAGATATTATAAGATTATTATTGTTTATAATTTTTGTTCTGAAATGCAAATTCGTGGTCTCACATGTGGTGAGCTCTGTCATGTTAGTCACTACAGAAAAAAAGAACAAAAGGTGGCCACAGGCTAAGTTAATACCTATTTGTTTCTCATGTCATGCATTGAGGGAGTAACCTTACCATATTTTTAGATAACTTCTAAAGATTTGCAATCAGCCAAAATGATGTGATACCGTAATGATGTAATAAATTGCTTCATGTTTGCATATATGCAAAAATCCTTAATGTTAGCATGCACAGGGTTATTTGAAATTGCACTGTTAAAGCAGAAGAGGCAGTAAGTGTCACTGCAGTCCATTTTAGAAGGATTTATCTTGTTTCAGGTTTTCAGACATCTCCACAGTTCTCACGTATTTCAAGGACAATTATTTCCAAAAAAGAAATTCATATCTTAAACTTTCAATATTCTTTTATTTTAGTGCACATGAAGAGTTTGCCTGTTAGACATCTACCTTATGTCAGTACTGTATTTCAACAAAATATGAAGAGAATTACATAGTCACTTTGGACTTCACTGGCATAATAGTTGGCATTCATTCCAATGAACTTTCAGGTTAGCGAGTGATAGGAATGCTGCACCTTTTCTAACATGAACAGAAAATCTTACAAAAGAGTTAATTTTGGTGAAGAGGTTCTAATCGAGAAATGTCCCACCTCATTTTTATGCATGTTGTTGCAGAAATATCTGGTCTTTTATATTTGTGTATGTTATATCTATTAAATATGCTGGTATCACAGAAGTTACAAGAAATAAGGGTTTACCAAAAAAAAGAGAGCCACTTTATGGGAGGCTACAAGTTGATTTTACAGAAACTCTAAGCTAATGTGGCAGAGGAATATATTTTTTAAAGGAAAGAATTCCTTACTGCTAATTAACTGTTAATAATTTCTAAGGAAAGTAATAAAATCACTGCATTTTTTTTACCCCAATTTAATTGGTAAACAAATAGTAAGTATTTTTCCCCATTAAGGAGAAATCCTGTTTTCCACTTAGTTACAATCTTAGATCTTCTCAGTTCTTATCTGTGTCTCTGCCCTTAAAGATTAATGGAAAACACTTGGGAATGCAGCTGACTGGGAATTCTTCAATGAGACAATTTTTTTAGCTGGAAGATACTCATTCACTATGTACTAAGGTGCTTGCAAGAACTAACTGCTTGAACAGGGCTTTTACTAAGATGCAAGAGAGTGAGAGGTATAATAGGCAACAGCCTTGTGGTCATGAAACTCTCTTGGGACCTAAGCAGCAAACTCAGGAGTCTCGTCTGTCTTATTTAGGTATTGGCCCTGAGATTTTTTCTTCTTGATCTGCCTGATTATGACTGCCCCATGTGAGAGAAACTACTGTGGAGCTAGTCCAGTGACTGTTCTGTCTGTGATGCTGGGGACTCAGCTTCACAGCTTTGTTGCAGGGAATTTAAACAAAATATACAAATGCATGAAGCCATAGTATATCTCTACCTTAGGAAAACCACTGCAGAGTTGATTTCCTCGTGGCTGGAGCAGATTTTTGGGTCAGGGAGAAGTAGCAGACCTGCAGAGTGATCCTGAGCCTTTCACGTCTTAAGTAAATTCCCCTCATTGCTAGGCTTCTATCTGTGCATTCATTGAACTGAAAGTGCTTAGTGACATGTAATAAAGAAAATGATCATTTAAGAAACTTTAAAAAGTTTTACGGGATCAAAACCACCCATTTTCTAGTTTAACCATATACTGAGTGTCTTTCTTCAACAGGGGACAGATTTAATTAAAAAAAATCTTATACATGATTAAAAACTCATTTCAGTTTGATATATCTTGATACCACTAACATTAAAAGTTACTTTTGTTAGTAGTGAAATGTGGTATTCTATGACTGACCATGTTCTGTACATAGAGAGGGAGAATCTCTCTTGAAAATATTGACAGAAAACATGAAGAACTTCATATACTTTCAAGACAGTGTTTATAAATTTTTGAGAGAAGTTCAACGGCCCCTAGATTATGTGCGTAAGGTATAATTTTAAAACTATCAGGTAATGCAACAAACGTGGGTAGAGCTCTTCCCAAATCTTCGTTCGCGAAGCCTAGCCATGAGAGATCAGGTAATGCAGTGTTGTAATTTTGTAACAACTTTTAGCTGCTAATTAACATAGTAACAGATGAGTGTTTAGTGAAAATAGACGTGGGTCTTTGTTTTTAAATCATGAATGTCAACATTGCTGCAATTATCTCTAGGTTGTTTTTCCATTTTGAGGCTAAACGCAAATTCAGATAACAAATGGTTTCTTCTAAAGAATATTTACTGGAGGAGGAAAGGCCTAAAATAGTATGTCTTAGCAGTTCTCTTCTTTTGTAAACAGGATTAACACAAATGGTGCTGCCAAATGATGATGATTAATGGTTCTAAACACTATAGACCTGCATTATGTAATGCACCTCATATCCCTGAAATGAGGACTGTTATTTGTCATTGTTGTCTAGAGCTAAAATTTGACCATGTAATTTACAAGAATAGATTGTAGTGTTTTATAATTGCATTTTTAAATTCATTTGGTCCTATATTTGAATAAATAGGATCTCAGAGCAACACATTAATTTTCTGTGCAGTGGCTGGATAATCAATTATACATTTTCTTAGCTAAAATGTCTTCTATCACATTTCTTATATGGTGTGGTACCCTGTAAGTAGCACCAGAATAAAGCCTCACTCCTCCCACCAAGAAGTGCTCATTTTCTCTCTTTCTTTCTTCATCTCTACTCAACTGGCAGGGTTTGCAGCTAACCCTTGGGGATAGACACATTCTGCCTGCTCCTGGGAATTACCTCCTGGTCTCTTGTCAGCATGCCCTTACAAGGGGGCTGCTTTTTCATGGGCCCTCTCCAACACCTCTCCTTGCCCCTGCTCCGTGCCCCTGTTTTAAAGAGTGGCCTTGGCTCCTACTAGATATATGGTTCATGATAGGCTGTGGAGTTCATTAAAAGGCATATGAAAGTTCATATTCAAAGAATTCCTCTCTCTGAACCTCCTTGTACTCATTTACAGAATTACAAAAAAAATTATATAAGAGATGCCAGACAGAAAAACCCAATTCACAGCAGTTTGTTTGGTTGGGGTTTTTTTGTTGTTGTTGTGGGAATGCACTAAGAGTCCAACATTTTGGCTTGTGATATGGTCTAATGTGTCCTAATTGTTTGAATGGGAAATTCCATTAAATCACTGACTTGTGGTTCTGGAATTGCTCAGTGACCTCAAGTGCTGGATGGCAGCTGTAGCTTGCCTTCTTTATTTACTGATGCTGGCTCATAAATGTATCTCGCTAGCTTGGACAACACAGACAGGTCCCTTGTGGGCCACTTTGCTGAACTTGACTGAGGAATGTCTGCCCCTGGAAAGAAAAATATTTGGTTTCCAACAGAGAACTAGAAGTTTCTGTGCCAAATAGGACAGTGTTTTGAACAAGCTAGAACAGAATGGAAAGAAGATGAAATTATCATGTTAAGACTGAAAGTTATTATACAGATACCTAAAACCAAAATACATCTACATGGGTATTTGTCTATTGTGAATGTTTCTTTCTTTTCTATTTTCAGTCAGTGTTAGCTGCATAAATAATCATTCCTTAGTACTTCCTTTCACAATATAGGCACATTTTATTAAATGTTAAATAGGCAGCAAGTGATTTGGGCACATCAAGCTGTTTAAAAGAAGACAAATGCAGGTCAGATCAGTCTTCAAAGACTTGACTTTAATGCAAAACTTGACTTTACAGGGCCCTGCAAAAATTCACAGTAGCCAGAGCTAAATGCCTTTTTATGTAGTGTCACATACAATTAAAGTATAGTCTGGAGGTACTCTGTGTCTGCTGCTGGTCTCAGAGATGTGGGAATTTATTCACTATTAAGAATCAATATATTATATGGATTTTTAGTTCAGAATCAACTTATATGAATTAAGGACAAATATTGTCATCTGCTGATGATTTCAGCTCTAATCATACTCATATTTGAATTTTAATCATCCCCTTTCAAACACACATCTGCTCCATCTATGTGCATATATGCGTGTGAATGCACATGTTTATATACATGTGCTGTTTTGGCAATGGTACTCAGCCCTTGTTCATATTATTTTTCATTATCTGTCCCTGCATAACTCATTTCAGTTGACACAATATAGACTTATAGGGCCAGACTTTGAAAGTGATAGGAAAAAAAAAGAATACATATTTTCAGTGAAGACATATGTGTGGTTTTCTGCAAAATTTTTATATGACTGAAGTGAGAAAGAGCAAAGAAAACATCATAAGGGTAAGATTATAGAATTTAATGGAATATTATAACTTTGTTGCTTTTTTTTAATTTATCTCAGAGATTCCATGAGGTAGAATAATCACATTGTACAATCTTGTAAGATTGTGTCGAAAAATAAAAAAGACACATACTCGTATAAGTTCTATAAGTTTTAAAGTAATTTCTGTAGAACCCTGCTAGTTTCCTCACCTCTAGCGAGTTCTAAGAGATTTTCTCTATAGTCTGTGTTCTTCACTCTGTTCACAGGAAGGCTGAAGGCATGGATACAGCTGGACAAGACACGTGCCTTATTCAGTGAATTACTAGTAGCTATCATTTACTGCTTTGCTACAGCAGTGACAAAATAGTAACAGCGGGCAGAACTCCCATATTGGGTAACACACGCACACACCAACTGTCCCTTTAACCCACTGCTCTCCTCCTTTCTCATAAAACCTTCTTCTTTCATCTTTAAATATTACATGCTTTTCCCTTATGAATAATACTCTGTTTACAATGTGACATTTTATGAACCCAGTGAATTATGGAAAATTCTGTGTTTGTAATGGAAACAAAATACTTACTTCACACTAATAAAAGAAACACCAAAGTTTGCCCTTCATGTTAGTTGGTATTTGTGCAACTTTAAGAGATTTCTTTACATCATAAACACAGGTGCTCTGTGATGTAGGAGTTACCATGGAAACAATACTGTTGAATGGCAAAATCAGGCTTCATAATAGCTTTATCTTAATCACCTTCAATTTTTCCATATGTTCCAGGTATTTTACTCTGTTCAGCATGCAGTGAACCTGAAACATAACAGATCTATGAACTGAAGTATGATAAGCTTCACTTGCACACTTTTCAGTTATTGCTGTCCTCTTTTAGTAATAAATCTCCATTGTTCCTATCATTACTTGTATAAAAAAAGACAAGTAATGGACAAAGCATGTATGTACTTTATCTACGTATCTTCAGAAGATATTGTGAGGCAGTCTCCCCCTCTCCTGGGGAGACTTTACTATAATGGTGATCCCATAAAAGGTCCATCACTGGTACCACACTGTGTTTTATGGAAGAAGATTATGGAAGAAAATGGTTACTTTGAGAGGGGGACCCAAGGTACCACAGAACCTGTGGATACTTGTCAGTTGAGCACAGCCACTACTTTATCACATTAAGACCCCTATCAAATGATGCTTTCTTATTTGAATATTAATTTCATTATATGAAAGAGCTTTTATTTGAAACGTTGTATTATAAGATGTTCTTGAAAGAAAACAGAAAATGTACATGATATAGTGCTGTAAAGAATGTAAACCGTTATTAACAATACTTTTTTTTGTAATTGTTTCATTCAAGCTTAATGACAAGCTAAGAGAACTAACGAAACATTCTTAAACCTTTATGCTTTTAGATTTACAGAAGAATAACAAACAATGGTGAAAAAGCCAGTTGCTAAGTATATAGGTTATGTTTAAGACTGGTGTCATGGGTTCACTTGTTCTAAAAACTAAACACGGAATTTTTCTCTTCCCCCTGCCCCACTGTGTGTGTGGGGATGTTTGAATGGGCAGACTGGTTTTGCCTTGGGTATTTGACTCACACAAAAGAACTGGCCAACAGATAGACATTCCAGGCTGATGGCCTTGGGAGGGGCTATTTTTTTTTTTCCCCTCTCTGTGAGGGTGGGAGGGGAACGAGGCTCAGTTTGTGGTTGTGGGAAGGAGGGATAAGTGTGCGTTGCAAAAGCTGGGAGGCTGCTTTGTTCTCAGCCTGGCTGCCTGGCTTGCTGGCACCCAGTTTTCTGCCCCATCCCCCTCCCCCTGCCCTGCCCGGGTGGACCTGCTTGGACTTCATCAGAGAGGAACTTTTTGGGAAGAGAGACAGAGCCACCTTTTTTTCCCTCCCCCGGCTCCCATGTTTTTGGCAGCGGTTTTTGTGAACCTCAGCAAAAAAAGGGGAAGTCACACGGCCCGCAGCAGACAGAGTGAGTCCTCTCTGGGAAGAATCCTTCTTTCTTCTTTTCTCCTTCCCGGTGAGGGAGAGGGAAGGGCTCCATTTTGGCTCCCCCAGCACACCCGGGGCACCCACGTGGTGACTGCCAGAGCCCAACAGCGCCTCCTGTCGGCCAACCCCGAGCACTGCAGGCTCTGCACCTCCAGCGATCCAACAGCGCCCCCTGCTGACTGTGGTTAGAATTGCACCAAAAAACACAAACTGAACTGGTTACTTTTTATTGAAGGGGATTTTTTTGGTATATAGGATTATTGTTCAGTTGGGGTTTTGTTTTGTGTTCTTTTGTTGTTCTGCCAATACACAGAACAACACTGTTGTTCTCCACACTTTCTCAATTGGAGCCTCTTAATTTTGGATTTAAAATTGCTTGGAGGGAGGAGTTTTGATCTTCCTTATAACATCCTCCTTAGCAAAACACTTCTGTCTCATTAAACTGAGGCAACTGGCAATAGCATGAAGAAACACCAACACAACTGTAAATTATCAGATATGTATTTAAACTAAGATCATGTCAAACATATCTCCCATCTTTGTTGTTTAGATATCTAAACTTTTATTTTCTTATTTGGGCAGCAGGGGAGGTTTTTTTTTCCTGTGCAGTTAAGTAAAGTATGTTCTTAACACCTTATGTGTAATGGTATAAAAAATCTTGCTCAGTTAAAGCTGCAAGTGAATCATCTCATGATTTCAGAGAAAGAAGAAACCAGTGTGGACTGCAAATAGGCAGATACAAAAAAAAAAAAAAGGAATTTCTAGCAGATGTATTTCCCTTACATCAGCTGGTAGAAGCAAAGTTTTACTGCGAAATGATTATGAAAAAAGAAAGAATTTTCTGACCACATGAAAAAGTAAAGATGGAGCACAGGAGAAATGTCAATATGAGAAATGAAAGAAGAATGAAAAAGTTTACAGTGAGGACCTCTAAATAGCCATAGCATTTGTCTAGCAGAATTTGGGATGCAGAAAATGAAAGGAAATTGCTCAAGATGATGTTGTGGGAAGAATAAAAAAAGATTTATGGTCACGAAAGAGGAGAAACATGGCAGATGAATAATGCAATAGGAATATGAGAGAACTGTGAAAGAGCGTACTGCAATGTGATGGTCACTCTTGAAAGGCCAACATATAGCCAGTAACCATATTGGAAACAATGGTGGCTGGTCAAAAATAGTTTGGTTTGTCATATCTGAGACTGATCAGTGTTTAAAGAAGAGGACATTAAACTGAATGGATATTTTGGTAAGAAGAGCAATCACTCTAGCTTTAACATGTTTTTTCAGATTTTCTCTTCTGAAGTGATTGCTCTCTTCCTTTATACTTAAAAAATTAAAATGTCTTATTCTACTGTTAAAATTGTGCTTCCATCCAGTCACTTCCCTTTACCTCTAGTCTTATCAAAATTTGTTGCCAGTGCAACTTTTCCCTCTCAAGAAAATGTTCTGTGCTTCTCTTGACTTTTTTAATTGTCAAACATAACATCTGGCACTTGATTTTGACATGGTGTGGACTCATTAGTTTATAGAGCCATATAAATAAAAAGGATGTAAAGCACAAAAATCTCCTTGTCCTTGTAGTTAGATACTATTTAGGACAGGGGTTTTATAGGCTATAGAGGATTTTTTATGAAAACAGAGTTGAACATTCTGAAATCAAAACTACCAACCCAAGTTCCAGAAACTGGAAAGCATACTCTTGCTACTCAGTGTGATGATGTGGCTAGTCCTGATCATTGTAGCACCAGTACCAAGAAGTTGTTGCCATGATCGAACACAAATGAAGTTCTTTTTGCTTGTCTCCCAGATCCAGTAGCTCCTAACAAATGTAAGATGTCCCCCAAAGTGTCCCCGGAAGGTCTTTTAGTATTTTAATCAGTTTTGTGTCTAAAATATTTCTGCATGTATAATTTGTCCTGCTTCTACTTTTTAAAGACTTGCTGAATTGAATTAAATGTTTTCAATAATTAGAAATCATGAATAGCTGTCTGGGTATTGGGCTGCTAATAAACCTGAAAATGAATTCTAACTTGGAAAACAGACTGATTTCTTTTTCATCCATAAAAATAAAAGGAAAAGGAAATCACATGCTAAAAAGGTTACCTGAGGCAGGTCTCATTTGCAAAAGTAGCAGCAATATACACATATGTTACATAAAAGCCAAAGCAATTATACACTGTACAACAAAGTGCATAAAGAAGTAGCTCATACACAACGAGAACTATGGCTATTAAACTAGCCTTTTAACCTATAAAGCAAACTTTGTAATCAGTCCAGCAATTTTTCAGCCTCGAATAAGCCATTTTATGGGAGTCTAATTAGATTTGTGATTCAGCTCTGGGAATACCACTGCATGCACTTTTTCTACTGCTTTGTAATCCATAACAAGTTGTTCTCAGGATGGATAAGTCACATTTTCATCATTCTCTGGAGCCTTAAGTACATTTAGGATACCTCCTGAAGAGCTGTTCATTGTAGTGGTTCAGGGACACCTGGTCCTGTGGAACAAATGCTTTATTTACAAATACAGATTTAATGAGTTTATGATATGCAGTAAGATATCCTTTGATCCTGAAAAAAAAAGAGTTGATACATACTACTGTGGTGCAAACAGAGAACACAACTTAAATTAAGGAATGTCATAGCTATCAAAAGCATCCCAGTGCTGTAGTACTGAAGTAAGAGTTCTTTGATAAGCAATCCCCTGGGATTGTAATGCCATTTTAACATCTTCCATGGAAAGTCATGGATAAATGACAGTAAGTAAGTTTCCAAGTCTCTGATGTGATAGCTCAGAGCAGACAATTCTTTTTAATAATAGTGTTTTGGTGTTGGACAAAATTGAGCTTTAGGGCATTTGGCTTTCTAACTGTATTTTTCAGAATTGCCTACAAAGTCTATTTATACTCACTCTGGCATTGCTAGGTTATACTCACTCTGGCATTGCTAGGATGTGATACTAAAGTGGTAAAGCAGTTCTGTACCTCTGTTTGTGTCCAATTTATTTTATCTGGTGGATGCTGTAGCTGTGTTCAGCCATGCCAATGCCAATGGGTAGTGGCAGAAGAAATGATGATGTCCTGCACCACTAAGTGGCAGTCCAGTTCTGCATGCTTTTGTCTGTATTGCAAATCCAGCACACTCCCTCACCAGGGTGTTTGGTCCATGGGAGTAATGCATCAACATTTCAATAACACATTGTTTACATGACAAGAAGCCAATTCACCCACTTGAAAAATAGGCTACATTTAGGAAATATTATAAAGAGACTCTTTGTGGTGGAATTTCAACAAATAAATGCCATACATTCTCAGCTGGCAACTTAAATTTCAAAATACTTGAGAATTACAAGTTCCTGTGAAAATAGTGAGCGGTACAATAGTTCTGCTGTATATGTTTATGAAGTATTGCTGTTTGTCTTGCACCAAGCATATAGAGGCTTCAGGGAAAAATCAGAGGCTATGCAGAATACTAGCTCTAAAACACTAGCACAGAGATGGCTCAGATTTAGGGCACAAGCAGCTTAGTTCAGATAATATGCAGGAAGTTGGAAAAAAATGGTGAGGAAGTCACAGTCATCCACTGTCCCATGAAAGGTCATTTCTGATTCTGACTTTAATGAAAGCAAGTTACTTTCTGACTCTCATGATATTAGCCTAATATCTTATGTGAATGTGACGGTTTTTTGTGGCTGGGTTTTGGTAGTGGGGGGTGCTACAGGCATGGCTTCTGTTAGAAGCTGCTAGAAGCTTCCCCTGTCCGGTGGCTTCAGGACGGACTTCTTTCTGCTGGCCACGGCCGAGCCAATCAGGAGTAATGGTAACGCCTCTGTGATAATATATTTAAGAACAGAAAGGTATTGCGTGGAAAGAATTCCAGCCAGGGAAGAGTCGAGTGAGAACACGGGAACAACAAAGTAGACACCAAGGTCAGTGCAGAAGGAGGGGGAGAAGGTGCTCCAGGAGCCGGAGCTGAGGCCCTGCAGCCGGTGGTGCAGACCATGGGGGAGCAGCTGTGCCCCTGCAGCCCATGGAGGAGCCCATGCTGGAGCAGGTGGATGCACGAAGGAGGCTGTGACCCCGTAGGAGGCCCAAAATGGAGCAGTGTCCTGCCTGGGACCTGCAACCTGCAGAGAGGGAAGTCCATGCAAGAGCAGCTTTTATTTCCAGGGTGGGACTTGTGGCCCCTGTCGGGGACCCATGCCGGTACAGCTCATTCATGAAGGACTGCACTCCATGGAGAGGTGACCCATGGAACAGCAGTTTGGGAAGAACTGTTGCCCGAGAGATGGATTCATGCCAGATGAGGTCCATCAAGGACTGTGTCCTGTGGGAGGGACCCCACAGGAGCAGGGAAAGGGCTCCTGTCCCTGAGCAGCAGCAGAAACAAAAACTGACCGTAACCCCCATTCCCTGTGCAGGAGGGAAAACGTGGAAGGACAGAGGTGTGGGGGGAAGGTATTTTAAAGATTATTTTATTTCTCACTCTTTTGCTCTTATCCTGTTAGTGATAAATTGAGTAATATGCCCAATTTGAGTCTGTTTTGCCCGTGAAGGTGATCAGTAAGTGACCTCTCCCAGCTGTTATCTCAACTCATGAATCCTTCGCTGTTTTTTTTTTCTCTCCTCTGTCCAGTTTCAGAGGGAGAGTGAGAGACTGGCTTTAGTGGATACCTAGCATCCCTAGGGTCAACCCACTACAGTGAAGTATCCTTTCTGAAATGTGAGACTGGTTACAATGTGAAGGAAAAACATGGTAGTAACCCTGGTCTCACTCATCATTCTGTGGAGAAAACCAGTTTTGGATTAGATACCTAAATACGTTCACTTCTTCCAGACATAAGTTCAGAGCAATTACAAACCTGACATTTGACAATTTAAGATATTGAGTAAAAGAAAAGATGCATTGAGAGTCATCCTTCTCATAAAGATTCTTCATGCCTTTTTATGATTTTTCGGTTTAGATAAGCATCTTGGCAGGCAGGTATCTTCATCTGACAGAGATCTAGTTTTGACACATCAGAGTTAAAAAGTCATGGTAAAATCTGTGTCTTTTGTTATGGAAAAAAACCTTTTTTGGAATGAAGAAAATTGTAGCCAGACAACTTACTTTTCTCTCCTTCTCTGAAGGGCTTCAGTCTAAAGCATCTTCATATTTTCTGCCAGACTTCGTAATAACAGGAAAGTAATATAAAGTTCAGATGTCTTCCACTTTTCTTTTTCAAGCCTCAGCATACCTCCATCATTCTTCAGATTTGTACATTCTCCTTTATCTTACCTATTCTTAATGTCTTGTATTTCCACTCATCTCTGTCATTTCAGTGTCCTGCTTTCTCCTGCATCTCACTCAAACCTCCAATGACAGTTTCAACAGCAATTTCATGGAAACTGTGAGCCATCTAGGGGGGCTTTCAGATCCAAGGAGAAGGGAACACCGTTTGTGTTAAGGCATCTCACGCATCCTAGGTCCAGGCTTTGTCATCTGAAGATGGAGGTGTAAGTGATTGTTCTGGTTTCAGCCAGGACAGGGTTTAATTGTTTTGCGATAGCTGGGAGGGGGCATGGCCAGGACACTGATGGTATGCTTACCACCTCAGGTGATTGCCAGGGGCAAGGGAAAGTGAGACTCTCTCTGCTTAGGAGGAGAAGGGCATTCTATCAAAGGAAGGAGGCTGGTGAAAGGATTGGAGCACAGGCCCTATGAAGAGCGACTGAGGGAGCTGGAGTTGTTTAGCCTGGAGAAGAGAAGACTCAGGGGAGACCTCATCACTCTCTACAACTCCCTGAAAGGAGGTTGTAGCCAGGTGGACGTCGGTCTCTTCTCCCAGGCAACCAGCACTAGGACAAGAGGGCATGGCCTTAAGCTCTGCCAGGGGGGGTTAGGACATTAGGAAGAAATTCTTCACAGAGAGAGTGACTGGACATTAGAATGGGCTTCCTGGAGGAGGTGGTGGATTCACTGTCCCTGGAGGTATTTAAGAAGAGACTGGATGTTGGCACTTAGTGCCATGGACTAGTTGACAAGGTGGTGTTAGGTCAAAGGTTGGACTCAATGATCTCAGAGGTCTTTTCCAACCTAGTTGATTCTGTAATTCTGTATGACATTCCATTGGTGGAAAAAACATGGCAGGCGGAACAGTCCTGTATTTGTTTATTGTCAGTTTTTCCTTGTAAATAATTTGTTTTGTACACTTTGTTATTAGTATTGTGGCTTTCTTATCTCATTGCTGTTTCCAAATTGTTCTTATCTCAACATGCGATCTTTGCCTTTTGTGCCTCCCATTGGAGGGGGAGAGGGGAGCAGTGGCGCATGTTTTTTTTAGTGGGAGTACTAAATGGAGGAACACCATTCCTAAATCATGACAGTGATCCAGACACAGCCTCATCTCAGACATTTCTTCAACGCAGAGAAGAATCTGGGTAAGGTACTGAAATGAAGAATTAAAAACAGATTTAGAAGAGGAAGATATTTAGAAGATATTTAGAAGAGGAAAAATAAAAAGTGGACATTCAAAGAAGGAGAAAAAAGGAAGGTGAAACAAGTGGAAAGAAGGGGAAGACTTGTTCCCTCCCTGTAAGGCCGTAAGGAAACTGATGATTAAATAACACCAGATTTTACTTCATCGCATCTAGTAAGTTCTCTGCTAATTCTTAATTAAGCTCTGAATCCTGTAAGGGTATATGTAATTAGATGGAGCAACAGGGTGTAACAGTAACTCTGTACTGAAGGGCAACTATGTGCAGAGCAGCAAATTCACCTTAGCTAGCAAGAGACTCTTCAACAAAAATCTATTTCTTATGTACCCTGACCTTCCCAAAGAATAACTGCCCTAAGAGGCAAACACTGAAAAATAAGGAAATGCCTGTTTAAGATTTCTGTGAATCTTTATTTCCTTATTAAATTATGATGCTGGCTTTAGTTATACAATCATAAACATTTTTCTCCTTGACCCCTGCTTCATTGTGTTTAAAGAATGAGCATTTTAGTATATTCTTTTAGCTTCATTCAGCATGTGGTCTGTTTGCTTCCCACTATTCCATCTCAGCTGTGAGGACAGCCATACATTTCCTGCTGGCCTGTTCTGTGACTCTCATAGCACACATATTTCACTAACATTCCTCTCCACAACATTTCCCTGAAAGAATGGAGTTTTATCATCTCCACCCTACAGCTGGGAAACTCAGGATGTACGACACAAGTACCTGGGAATTCAAGCGGATCCATCCGAGTAGTTCACAATGGGTTACATTTCATATTTTTAAAGGGCAGTTCCCAGTAGCTTCAGATAGAGTTGTGAATGTTTAAGCATTTCTGAAAATCAGTCTGAGATCTCAAGACGGACAATGAAAAGAGAAAAGAAAATAACCACTGTGAAAAATGTGATTAAAGAAACTTGCCACACAGGAACTTTGAAGAGGAGATTGACTACAGTTCACCAAAGCAGTTCACCAAAGCAGCTACCATCTAGTGATGGGATCTCCTTTGTATTTCCCTACAGCACCAGGGCTTTACGATAAGAATTATCACACAACCTTGTTAACTAGCAGTGCTGGCACATCACAGATAATAAAATGTGCTCTTTGCTCACATAAAATCCCCTTTTGTGCCTGAAAAGGAAGTGTGGACTATAGCAAACAGGACTCTGAAGATCACTGACAAGGGACTGAAACTAAGAAGCCTTGAGAGGTGGGCCTGTGCAAACCACATGAAGTTCAACAAGACCAGGTGCAAGGTCCTCCACCTGGGTCAGGGAAATCCCAAGAACACAGACTGGGCAGAGAATGAATTGAGAGCAGCCCCAAGGAGAAACACTTGGGTGTGTTGGTGGACAAGAAGCTCAACATGACCTGGCAGTGTATGCCTGCAGCCCAGAAGGCCAAGTGTATCGTGGGCTGCTTCAAAAGGAGTGTGGCCAGCAGGCTCAGGGTGGTGATCGTGCCCCTCTACTCTGCTCTGGTGAGACCCCATACATAGTACTGCGTACAGCTCTGGGGTCCCCAGCAGAAGAAGGACACTAATTTGCCTTGTCAATGCTGCTGCTGTCCTGTAGTCACCTAAGAAAGAGGATACTGCTCCCCAGTCTAAGTGTGACCCTAAGGAGCTTTTAGAGGGACACTGATGGCCAAGACAGGAGAAAGAAAGGAAATAGGCAGAAACAGATTTAGAGAGTAACTCAGGCTGGGAGGGGCCAGCTGTGAGGTCAGACCATGTTGCTCAGGGATTTATTCATCCTGGACTCTGCAGCAAAGCCTCTGAAAATGAAAGAAAGAAGGAAAGTTGTCCTAGATCCCACCAAAAGAAAAAATCTGCTGAGGTGTTGTTTCAATTCAGGGAGTCCAGGAAAGTTCCTGGCTTAGGAAGCAGGGAAGACCTTTTGCAAGAGTCCATTAAGCCAGAGTGTTTTCAAGACTATGATTTTAGCCTCTTAATCTTGCTAGTCTTCTGTATTTTATTTATTTCAAGTGCTACCTTATTCTAGGCTGTTATTTTCATGTTTAAATAAAACCAAGAAGTTGGTGTCTTTTGATGTCTTTATTTCAAAAGAAAGAAGGACACTTTTACCTCATGGAAGCAATGCTGGGTCCTGTCACAAACATGCATTTTCAAGATGGATATTTATGTGTCTCATAATTTTGTTCTTAAACAAACCTCCATCCTGCCCTTGCCATTAACCTGTCATATTCGTTGCGCAGACAGTTGTAACGAGTGCTGAGGACCAGGCAAGAACTTTGCTTAAAAAGAAGGCAAACCAGACTCCAGAGAAGTTAGGAAGGGTACAAAACAAAGAGCAGAAAAATGGATACATGGAGACAAGGGCTCTAGAGAAAATGGCTCAAGGAGCAAAAAGAAGGAAAGTAAGTCTGAGTCTAGGTTAAGGAGCAAACAGATCCAGAGCAAAGCTCAGAAAGAACTAAGCTAATCACACAGGACCAAAGTACAGAATACCATTACAATTCAAGTAACGGACTGAGAAAGCATGACCAAGTGATGAGATGCCTACCTGAGACACTGACAAGCCACCAGCTAGCTTTAGAAATCCATCCTGAGTTCAGTGTTGGCACAGTTAGGCACACAAATTACTCATTACAGAGAGCACTTACAGAACTTGCCTGCCCAGGCCATACCTGGCATGGGCTTGCAATTAGAAAGCTATGTATAAAGAGGAATTGCTTAAGTATCCTTGAAACTTTACAAATGCCATGCAAACTGAAAGGATCACAGAAAATTTCACATCTAACAGACAATGTGGCTCGAAAAAAATATTAGCTCTTTAAGAATTGCCGTGGTGCTACCAAAGATATTTCTAGCTTATACTAAAATCTTGGAAATAAATCTGTCCATGAACAATTTGCTAATCAGAGCAGACCAAGATGAGTAGATACCACAGAGAATTAAAATGAATATGTGCCAAAGCACATCCACGTGTATGTTCCTCTGTTCAGTGCTCATCTGAGTAATTTTAAATGTTATGGCAGCATATAAAAGGACATTACTTTAACTCATCACTTTTTCCATGATAAGGTTTTCTGCCAAATATTATCAGGCAATTATCACCTATAAATCTACATGCATGCCTAATGCTATTCCACTTGATCACATAGTTTAAATTAAAGACACTTAAAGCTATGTGCTGAATGGGTGCCTTTAATATCCACTCCTCTTTTAGTCAGGTTTCCTGCTGAGGAAAGGCTTATGAGATCATACTGTAGTATTCAAGCAAACTTAATGTCTGTCATCCACACTCTTATAATAGCTTTTGAACCTGTTGGCCAATCAAGCACATTTGACATAGAAGAGCTAACTTACAGATATTAAGGTTCCATACATCAAATTAAAACAGGCAGATAGGCAGAGGAAAAAGAGATTATTGAAGTTAATTGTATTTCCATCCCCCTCCTCTGTCATTGATTGAAATATGGTATCATGAATACTTTATTTAAAATCTACAGAATTCATACTAGAAAGTTATTGTCACAGAAAAAAAGCTTCTCAAATTTTAGTTTATTAGGCCTGAGAGAATCCAAGCACAAAATACCAGACCACAAGGCTTTCCATGCTTGTAAGCCTCTGTGCATTAAAGAAACATTACTTGCTAACAGCAAACACATATTTCAAAAACTTATGAAGAGCTTTACCATTAGACTTGTGTTTGTAAAAAATATTCTCTTGACTTGCCCTAAATACAGTCTGAAGACTTTAGTTTAAAGGAAAACAAAAGAGTAGGTACTGAAGGAACATAGCAGCTTCCCTGACTATTTTATTATTTTGGGTCATTACTTTCAGTTTAGTTACTGTTTGGAATACATGGGAACTGCCTGTGTATATCTTTCCCAGTGTTGACATCATGGAAATTTCACAAAGTTTGACAGCCTGGTAGAAAGCAGAATTCCAAAGGGACCTTCCTCTGGGCCCTATATTATTTGGCAGACATTCATAAATAGGACCTGTTTACTTTAGGTTTTGATCAAAATCTCTTCTGGACAGCTAATGATTTAGTTAACAACAAAATGATAGAAAAAATGTTTAACCAGCTAGGGGATTTTCTTTATGTTTGTGATGGAGTTGTTGCAACAGAATGTTTAAAACCTAGTCTCAGAGCCTCTTATGACCAAAGACCTCAAAGAATTAAAATTCAGAGACATAAAATCTTGAAGTGTCACACTTAGCAGGATTTTTACTATGTAAGATGTCTCAGTGACTGGTTTTCTTCTTCCTTTCCTTAATTTCCTTATTGCACTAAGGACTAGTTTTACTCTAAGCCAAAAAATATCTGAAACAAGTAAGAAACTTCTCATTTCCTATTTTAGGCATGTTCAAAGAAATGTGTAAGATAAATATTTTTGAAGTGCATTTTTTATAAACCTTTGCTCAGGTGATTTGCTGTCTTCCAAGGAACAATCAAGAACAAAAACACAACCTCAGTTATTTTTATGTTGGTTTAGAACAGACTGAATTGTCCTCAGCTAAGGCTGAGCTCAGTTGTAAACTGACACTGCTTTTGTAAACTGGCATGGGTTCACTGAAAATACCATACCTGTTCAAGATCTGTCTCACTGACTGTGTTCATGTGAAGTCTTCAGTAATAAAAGGAATGAATGGTATGTAAACAGCACAGTGAATGTAGAGTGTCACCTTTTAGCAGTTGTAGCTCAGTTTGCCTTATTTAGTTATGGAATTATCAATACTCACTGAAGATTTTAAATGGGGATACTACACTTCCTGGAGAGGCCCTTTATTTCACAGAGGAGGATCAAAATAGCAGTTAAAGCTTAACAAATTTCAAGGAACAAAAATCTTCACACACCTTATTTCTGCAATATTTTTGAGTATTTTCAACTTTACCATTTTCACTTGTACAAATTTGGCATAAAATCCCTGTTGCATGGGATTTTATGTCCATCCGTGTCCATTTTACTTTCTTTTTAAGGAGGGGTAAATACACCTGAAGAGTCTGTTTGCCCTAGTACACTACTAATGGCATGAAACTGTGATATTAAAGCTGAATTGAAATTCCACCAGCAGCTTCAGTGATAAGCATTTGAATATCTAGACTTTGTGGTTTTTTTTTTTTTCCAAGTCATTGTTTCTTGTTCTTCAATAAACAGATTTTTCTTTTATCTATTACATCTTTTTTCCTCTTTCTCAGCTTTCACTAGAACTTGTTAAAACAATCTTTGTATAATGTGAACTCATGACCATTTTCCTGTTATAGTTAAGAAACATTTTTCAGTGTATTTTCTTCTAATTTTTGTGATGATGGCAATGCAACACCTTTATGTGTATAAAAATTCTTTGCTAATCTGCATGTAATTCTATGCTTTAAGCTATAAATCTTCCTGTTGATATATATATATATATGTACACATGCACACATTGTAACAATACAGACATCAGTAACAAATTAAACAAGGAGAGTAGGTTTAGATTAGATATTAGGAAAAAATTCTTTTTCTGTGAGGGTGGTGAGGCACTGAAACAGGTTGCCCAGAGAAGTTGTGGATACCCCATTCCTGAAGTGTTCAAGGCCAGGGTGGATGGGGCTCTGAGCAACCTGTTCTCCATGGCAGGAGAGCTGGAACGAGATCGGGAAGGGAACTGCAAGGTCCCTTCCAACCTGACCCATTCTATGATTCTATGAAAATCCCACCCTGATCACCCTGATGCACACACACTTTAATGGCTTCCAGAGGAAGGGTAATTTTTTCAGCTCAGTCATGGCATCTGCAAATACCATGCACATTACAGAGCAAATCAACAGCCATTTTGCCTAAAAAATAACTGCAGATTTTGGCCATTTCTGGAATAATATATCTCCAATATGGTTGCGCTTCGATATTTGCTGTTTAACAGCGAGGAGCGGTTGCCGGGCTGTTAATTGACCAGATTCAGGTTCGATGTTGGCGGAGTTTAACTTCCGATGCAAAAGCGCTGAAAACTTGTGCGACGCCCCTGAAACCCCGCGAACGCGTTTCATGTGGCATTGGCCACCCTGGGCCAACGTGCCACGAGAGAGGGGCTTTCGTGCCGCTGAGCTCCGCTCAGCCCATTGCTGAAGATCCTCGCTGAAGGAGAAAAGGCCACCAGCGCCGCAGACCCCGCGGCAGGGGCACGGGCCGTGCGGGACCCCGCGGCAGGGGCACGGGCCGTGCGGGTCCCCGTGTCCGGGCCTGCCCCGCCGGGCTCGGCCGGAGAGCGGAGGCGCTAGGGCC